>CAUYRH010021688.1:0-49623 GCA_963574655.1 Perodicticus potto | reverse complement strand
GCCTGTAGTCCCAGCTACTTGGGAGGTGGAGGCAGGAGACTCGCTTGAGCCCAGGAATTGGAGGTTGCTGTGAGCTGAGATGCCACAGCACCCTATCCAGGGTGACAGCTTGAGGCTCTGTCTCAAAAAAAAAAAAAAAAAGAAAGAAAGAAATTGACAAGCCCATTCCTCCATCTCAGTAACCCCATTTAAGGTGCTCGCTTATGGCTGGCTACCATAGTGGACAACACATAGAACATCTCCGCCATCATAGAAAGTTCTACAGGACAACACATCCTCAGACAGCACTTAACCGCATTAAGCCTCAGTTTCCTTGTCTGTAAAATGAAGATAATAATAGTAGCTCCTTGGTAGAGTGTTAAATGAGACAGTGCCTGTAAAGTGCTTAGTGCCGACCTGGCACATAACACATGGTCATTAAACGCAGGTTTTATCACTGCGGAGATAGAGAAATGGGGGATGTCTCTGCGGTTTGGGTTCAGAATCCCAGGAGGCCAAGGACTGTTGGGACAGGGTGTGGCCTCTGACCTCAGCCCCATCCAGCCCACAGCGACCCTGACCCCGCCTCCTAGGCCGGGATCCCTGAGCTCGTCTGCCCTCCCGGGACTAACCCGGCGCCCAGCGTAGCCCGGAGGAGCCGCGCGAGGCCTACCTACTGCGAGCCGGCAGGGGGCGCTAGGCGCAGCGGGCGGGGCGCTCGGGACGAGCGGGGGCCGGGCCAGAGCTGCGTGGGGGGCAAGTGCGGCCGCGGACCCGGCTGGACCGTAGCCGGAGCGGAGCCGGGACTGTCGCTCGGGCCGCGCCGGCGATGCCGCGCCCCCGGGCCGGGCTGTAGCGGGGCCGCGGCCGGAGTGCGCGCCGGGCAGGCCGGATATGGAGGTGGTGGACGAGACCGAGGCGCTGCAGCGCTTCTTCGAAGGTAAGAGACCACGGGCGGCGACCCTGTTGCGCTGGGAACTCCCAGCCGATCTCCCGGGGCTGGGACCCTTTCTGTGTTTCCATTATGCTGGAACCCCCAGAGCCTGCTCTGGCTGGGGCCCTCCTCTGGGCTGGCACCAGCTTGCTGTGCTTGGCTCCTAGGATCTGGAGTCTGCCCGAGGCTGCTGCCCACCACCACTGAAGTTGGGTGTCCCCTCCCTGCCCCGCATCTCGAAGCTTCCTTGGGGCTGTGCCCCTTTCAGGTTCACACCTCCCTGAGTTCTCCAAGACCTGGAGTCTTCCCTAAATTGTGACTCCCCAGCTCCCAGAACACTTTCCTAGTCTGAGGACCCTCTACTGTATTTACCTGGAACCCCCTGCAGGCCAAAACCCACCCCTGCCAGATCTTCTAGGAGCTTCTATATCTCTTGAGGCTGGCACCTAGTCTGCCTCCCACAGTGTGACTGCCCCCATCCCTTCTAGAGACCAAAACCCTCTACCTGACTTTCATGTTGATACCCTCCTAACTGGGCCTTACTCCTTGTAGCTGGGGACCTCCAGGAGACTAGGGCTCCATTTGAGACTGGGACACCTTTCCAGACTGTCACCTGCCTTTCAAAATGCTGCCCCCTCTCCCAAGACTGAAATCAAGCAGCCACTCCTCCCCAACTTGGGGCTGGGACCTCCCTCCTTAGCACACTGTCCTGACTGGAACCTTCTTGAAGCTGGCATCCCTGTCACCAGCCCCCTCTGCTCTCTGAGACCCTCTCAGTGCTGGGAACCACAACCCACTAATCCTGTTATTTTCCCCCACACCTGTCCCTGGAGTTATGTCTCCTCTGACCTTGTCCCTCATCTCACCTTCTCCCCTTGATCCTGAAAGGACCGAGGCCTCACCCCCAAATTGGTCTCAGAGGTCTACTTCTACATCTCACCAGTCCCCCCCTTTTCCTGAGCAGCCCCCTGCCCCTCCTCCAGGTCTGCCCTTTCTCCCTGAGTGCTGGATTCTGGAAGGATGGGATAGGGTGTGGGAGGGGAAGAGGGAGGGGAGGTGCAAGCTGATGTCTCCCAGCCCATTCTGCTTCTCAGAACCACCCTAGAACGTCTAGCTAGACCCTCTAGCCCCTTTTGTGCCCCTCTCTACCAACTTGGTGGGTCCGACCCCTGTCCCCCTCCCAGTCCCTAAGCCACACCCTGCTCCTCAGAGCATTTAGAATCTTTCATAAGTGTGGACCCAAGTTTCAATCCCAGTTTCCAGATCCCTTTGGAGTTCTGTGGAGGACAGAGAAAGGCCTTTCTCTGCCTCAGTTTCTCTCTCCATGATTTGGTGGGGCAGGGACACTTGTCTACGCCTGCTTGCTGAGTAACCCAGGGAACAGCATCCCTAAGCCCCAGGCTAGCCCACTCCAGGATTCTGGACACCCCAAAAAACCCAGGCCCTAAGACACTATGCTTGGGCTAGATCAAATGGTTGATCCTGAGACAACCCCCATCAGTCCCAGGGGCTCCTATTTTCCCCAGACACTCTTTATCCTTTATGAGCTCTCAAGGGGTCTTATGAGGCTTGGGGCCCCCAGGAAAGAGGCGAGGAGACACTGCTTTGGGGTGCCCAAGCCTGCTAGGTACCTGGATGATCCATGGGCCAGGCTGCCCTGATTCCTAAGGTCCAGGGAAGAGGGGTGGGCCTGGCTGGCCTGGGCTCCCTCCTTGCCTTCTGAGCCAAACCTTCCCTCTTGGCTATTGGTGGGGGGTGCTGCAGGAGCTGACGCCACAGCTCAGCCATGCAGCCTGGCGGGGAGGCTGTGCTGCTCCTTCCAGAGAGATAAGAGGAGACTCAAGAATGTCTGTGGGGAGCTGGGGCGGGAGTGGGCTGCCCGCCCAGGAGGGCTGGGCTGGGGCAGTGCTCCCAGAGCCTGCAATGGGGGAAGATGTGGGTGGGCGATAGAGTGTAGGGGACCCTGTGTGGGTGTGAGGGAGCACCTGGGAGCCACAAGACTTGGTATACTCTTGAGTGTAAGTGTGCCAGCACGAGGGAGTGGGAAGCTGTGCTCTCCTGCCTGTGGATCAATCACTCCTGAGTGTGTGGGCACAATGTGGGCTCTCACACTCAGGGTGGGGGACACCTGCATTCTTATTCTGGTCCCTACTTGGCCATGGTCCCTCCCTCTGGACAGTGGGTGGAAGGGTCTGTGCTTTGACTGTGGGCTGGGAGAATGGGCAAGGGTTTTGCTGAAGGGCAAGCAGCCCTCCAAGACCCTTCACCTGACTTGGTGCCCCCTCCCTAGGCACAGACATAGGTCTTGGGTCCTGCCCTGTGCTGGTGGTGGGCTGGGGGCTAAGGCGCTTTGGGCCTTGGGTGGGAGGCCGGGACAGGGCGGCCCCCTCGAGGCTGGTACAGCCGGGCCCCCGTGACTGCCTGGCTAATCCCCTGGAGAGAGGCAAGGCAGCCCAGATCGGCGGGCACAGGGCCTGCAGAGAGAGGACCTACCGGGCAGGATGCACTGGCTCCCAGCAGGTAACCAGATCACAGTGGGGTGTACTTCTCATCACTTGATTGGCTGGGGCCTCTGACTCCCAGAGCCAAGTTAGGGATGGTGTGGGCAGCATCTGAGGATCCTCCCAGGATCCATGAGGTTCTGGTGAGGGCTCAGCCACTGAGAACTGGGTTACCCTGTGTGTACCCCCAAAGACACCCCAGAGAGCCCTTACCCTCTTTGGGTCCTTTTTCATCACCAGCAAGACAGGAGGGAGTGGCATTTCCATGATGCTTTCAGTTCTGAAGAGCCTCACCTCCCAGCCCTGGGACAATTGAGAGTATGAACAGCTGAGCCTTGAAGAGGTGGTGCTGGCCCTGATTCTAGGGGCACATGAGGCTCAAGTGAGCAGCCAGTGCCCTCAGAAAGCAAGTGGGTGTGGAGGGAAGTGGGCTTCCAGCAGGTGCTGGAAAGGCCACTGAGAGTCTGGGGGGCTTCTGCCTGGCTTCTAGAGCCGCCCATTATGAACCTGATGGGTGGCCTGGCCTGGTGACTTTCTTCTCTGGCCTCATTTCCCCTCCCAGGGTATGCAGGTGAGTTGGACCAGAGCAGGGGGCTTCCAATGTGACTTTTTTTGGTCATCAATCAAACAAAGCCAAACTCATGACCTCTTGATGCGACAGATACAATGGACAAAGTGGGGCTGGGCTCCCCACAGCCCCCAGAGAGCCAGGATCCTAGTTTGAAAGCTGCCCTTCTCCTAGCTGTGGGGTGGGTGAGGAGGATGGCACTGGTTGAGGTGCCAAGAGAAGGGAGTGAGTTGGTCAAAGATGGCCAGAATGGGCACCCAGCCCCCGGCTCTATGTTCTGCCATGGGGCTTTGGGGCAGGGATTGGGGGCCACCTGTCAGGGACAAGTGTCACTGCCTTGGAAGGCCAGGAGGAGGCCCCAGAAACCAGCCCGAAGACTTAAGAGAGGACCCCTGCCAGGAGCCTGGGGCTAAGCTGGGGTGTGAGATGGGGGTGGCACTGTGCCCTGGCTCAGGCTGGCTGTCTGTGATACATGCAGGGAGTAGACAGATGGCAGAGGTGGCCAGGTGCAGGGTTTGCTGAGCCTAACCCCCAGGGAGATGAGGTGAGAACCCCTGCAGGACTCCTGTCCCAGCCCCAGTCCATGGAGCTGACGGCCAGAACTGCCCCGGGACCTGGGCCCAGGTGGGAGGGGAGATGATAGTGGGGGGTCTGACTCATATCATGTCCTGGACACTCAATGCAGGGCCACACAGCAGGGGCAGGCAGGAAGTGTGCTCACAATGGACACAACAATGGATCTGTGAACAGAGGTGGCAGGGTGGGGGTGAGCCCTGGGAAGCACCTCTCTGGGAGGCCTAGGGTCAATGCAGGGGTGAGGAGCGGGCTGTTACCAACCCGCTGGCCTCTCCTGAGTCCGGGGTGGGGGGGCTAGCTAAGAGTACCCCTTGGGGTCTTAAGCAGAGCCAAGGAGGGATTGTGAGCACAGAAGAGTCTCTTCCCTGGGGACTGGTCCCCCATTTCCCAACTCCCAAGGGTTACAGGACAGGAGGGCCCTGTCCGCAGAGGCTGCTGGGTAACGGCCTAGCTGGGCTGCTGATTGGCTGCTGCCCTCGGACTTTGCCCTCCCTGATAAGGAACTGGGAGCAGAATTATTAACTGAATCATTAACGGGGTGGCCCCGCCCTGCCTGGGCTGCCTGTCTGCTCTTGCTACCTTGTTCCTCCTCATGGCCTGGTGCCATCCTCTGGGCTTCAGCTTCTCTTACCTCCTGGGTTGCTGGAGATGGGGGCCTCCTCTCCCATCTCAAGATCTCCAGAGATGGGTGTGAGTGGTCCGTGGAATGACATAAGGGTTTGTGTGCTCACTGGGGTGGGCAGCTGGGATCTGCTCTCAGTTCTGCTCTCTGTGCCTGCATCCTCTCATCTGTGAAATGGGAATGCAGTTGTAATAATACCAGTGCCTCCCTCTCAGGGACCATGCGGGGACAAGGGGAGGCAGTGCCTGTGCAGGGCCTGGCTGGGGAATGCAGGCGCCCTAGTGTCAGCCTTGATCATGATGATTATCCTGTGGGTTTGCACAGCCCCATTCTATAGGCCCATCTGTGGCAGGTATCATGCACCCCCACCTTGAAGATTATTCATCCACAGTTAAATCGATATCCCCAAGCTTGGCCTAAGGCCTTGTGTTTGGTGCTGAGTACTTTGGGAAAGCCCCTCACCCTCTCTGGGCTACTTATTCCAGAAATGAAGAGAAACCATCAGCCTTATTGAGCACCTTCTGTATGCAAGGCCCTGGGCCTTGGTAGCTCTGGTAGGATGCCTGGTCCTGGTCCCTGGCATACCCAGTGGGCCTGCCCCACCCTCTGCAGCAGGCAAGGGGGAAGGGACTGGATCATCCTTTGTCTTTGCCTGCCACACCCAGGCCAGAGCTCTTTGCATATGCTGTCACCCTGGGGTCCTGGGACATGGCAATAGGGTGGGCCGTGTCCCCTCATTTCTGAGAGGGGGTACTGGGGCAGGAGAAAGGTGATGTACCAGGCTTAAGCAGGGTGGCCACAGCAAAGTTGAGACAGGGTCCTGGGTCACAGTTGGATGCCAATTGAGAAGGGGGCTTCTCCTCCTTTCATGCTAAAGGTCTTGACCCACCCCTGATGGCCATGCTATGTGGTATCTGTCCAGCCCTTGCCCTCTCTAGACCTCAGAGGTCTCTCTCACATGGTCATAGTTGTGTGATATGATAGTTTGACCCCAAGAGAGCCAAGGCCTGGAGTGGGAGGAGAAGAAGGCAGAGCTTCTGAGTAGGGGGACAGTTGGGTCTAGAGACCCCGCTGGGTTGAATTACACACAGGGGCTCCAGGCCATCCTGTCTCCCCTCTGCCTCCAGGTCACATCAGTGAGGGAAGTTCTCCCTCCAGCTGATCTGGATCCCTCCAGCCCGAGGCACAACAACAGCCCGTCTCTTCTCTGCCTCCCTCGGGGCCTCCCTCACTCCCCTCTGAACTCTCTTCTCTCTCCATGGTTCTCCCTTCTGCAGAGAGGGAAGTCCCCATTCCTTACCCTGGTAGCTTGGAGGCAGGTGCTGCCTTTTGTTGGGGAGGTGGGCCTGTGACACTAAGTTCACTCAGTGGGATCTGGCTCCAGCCGGGGCTGATGGGGCAGGTCTGACAGCAGCCTTGTGGGGAGGGGGATAGAAGGGAAGAGGAGGAGGCAGAGACCCTTCCTGGGTGGCCCTCACCCCTGCCTGTGAAGCTGTGCCCACTGGGAGGTGTGTGTGGTCTGGGTTTGCGTTTGTATCCTGGCATGCAGGCCTGTGAGGTGTGTTGAGATGTGACTGTCCACAGGCATGCTCATGCCTCAGGGCCTATTCACCGGCTGTCCCCACTGTGCGGAACCTTCCAAAATGTCTTTCATTTTACCCATCTGCCCTGTCATCTGTCTCTGCTCCCTAGGATGTGGGCAAGGGTTTGTCTGCATTGTTTACTGCTATATCCCCAAAGCCTAGCACTGTACCTTTCTGACACATAATAGGTGCTCAAGAAATAATTGCTGAGTGAATGAAGGAGCACATGCGGAGAATGCTGGTTTGTGTCAATGTGTGTGTGCTGCTGAGTGCGTGTGTTAGTACTGTCCATGCCTGAGTAGGGGGCACACTGGTACATGGTCATGTGTGTCAGTGAGCACCTGACTCTGGGGTGTGTCCTTATGAATACACGAGTGTTGGAGTGTGGCTAGGGTATAAGCACAGCTGGGCATGGGCTACGCTGGTGAGACCTGCCCCTCCCCCACTTACTGTACACCTTGTGGGCGAGGGTCAGGGCACTGGGTGGGAGCTGGATCGGCCTTGGGGAGTCAGGAGCGTAGCCCCTAGAGCAATGCAGAGATCCCTGGGAAGCAGTGTGGCAGTTCCCTAAGAACAGATCACAGCCCCTGGCCTCAGTTCTGTTGCGCCTGGCTTGCGAGCATCATGGGGCTGTAAGTTCAGCCTTGTGCTGGCCTGAGGACAGAGTGCCAGTTGTGTGGGGTCTAGGGAAAAACATATCTATAGCCTAGGGGTGGGTAAAGATTCTGGGTCCCCCTGAAGAGAGGGGTCTCTTCAGGAAGGCTGTGGGGCTCTTCTGAATTTTTGATAAGAAGTGAGAGGGAACAAAGACAACTGTGGCTCAAATTTAAAGACCTGATAGACAGTGGTTCAGAGCCACGTTTTGTCAGGTGTGGCTTTTGGGCCTGAGCTAACTGAGGATTTGAAGCAGAGATGAAAAGGTAGCTTACACAATCAAGCATCTGACCTGAAGCCATTTCAACTGAGAAGGCTCTGGTCCTAAGTTGAAGCCTGAAGCTGGGACAGCTAGCTGTTACAGATCATGCTAATAAAGATAGAAAGTCCAAGCCAAAGGAGATGAGGGCTCACTATGCCTTGCCCCAACGTGAACTGGTTTGGAGCATGTTGGTTATCTCAGGTGACACTGGTGGACGAGCCACAGCATTGGGGCCCTCTGTGACTGGGGGGGTCTGGGGAAGGGCTGGCAGCGAGGACTCACCACTGCAGAGGATAGCAGGGGCAAAGGTCTGGGGGCTGGACTGTGCCATGCACATGTAAGAATAATAATTAGTGCTGGTCATGCCTCAGAGGGACTTAGGAGAAGGTGTGGAGGCCTGCTCAGAGGCTGAAGAACAGACACGCAGTAAGGCATAGAGGCCCAGGGTGCAGGAGAACAGCCTGAGGCAGAGGTATGGGCAGGAAAGGAGATGGCAGTCCCAAGAGAGATGGAAACACCAATTAATGTTGGTTGAGGAGTGGCCTCCTAGGAGCCACCTGGTCCAAGGGTCATGACCACCCCGTGGTACAGGGATTCATGCTCCATTTGATAGAGAAGGAAGCTGAGGCTCAGGGAGGTTAGGGCACTTGCTGGGGCTCTCACAGTAATGGAGTGGAGGTCCATTAGAAGCCACAGGGCTCTCTTAGGGCACTGTGGGCAGCCTCCCGCCACTACCATACTGGTCCCCAGCTACTGCCTGGAGCCAGGCACTCTCAGGTTCAGATGCCTGGGGTAGATGCTCAGGGCAGTTAGGGTCCTAGGGGATAGGCTTGGTCCCTGGTGCCCCATGCACCCCAACTTCACATCACCCAGACCTGGCCAGCATCCTCAGGTCCTGGCCCATGCTACCCACAGCCACGTGGCTGATGGGATTTCCGCCATGTTTGGGGCATGAATTGACAAGTGTCCCATTGACGGGGCAGGGGAGGGGGTGGGCAGGGCACAAGCCTCCCACTGTGCCGGGTCCCCACCCTCCCCCATCCCCCAGGACAATGGCCGAGACTCAGCCAGCGGCCACAGCTGGTGGGGCAGTGAGCACGAGGAGGGTGGGGGGGGGTCCAGGGTGGAAGAACCACCTGTGCCCCCACCCAATCCCATCCTGCACCTGGCTTGGGCACCCTCAGCCCCTTTCCTGCCCAGCTGATTGGCCTTAAAGGGATGAAGAGAGAGACGGGGAGGGGGCTATCTCCCTGTAGCCAGGATCCCAGCCTGCCTGGGGAAAGACAGTGTCTGGCTCCTGTTTGAGGCAGGTAATAAAGGATGTAATTAATGAGGAGCAGCTGGGGCGAATAGCTCGGTGGGGCCAGGACAGTACCTGGAGGGGCCCTGTCTAACTCAGAACCTCGACCTTGGCATGGCCTGGCCAACGTCCCCAGATCTCGCACAGCTGGCTACAGTCTCTTGCTTACCACTGGCTCATTCATTCCATGAACATTTATTGGGTGCCTAATGTGTGCCGGGATACTCATATCCTAGAGAGACAGAAGAGGGCAGCACTCTGTACCCAGTTCCTGCTCCTGTAAGCTTCAGGCAAGGTGCCCATCCCTTCTGAGCCTCAGTTTCCTTATCTGTGAATTGGAGAAAAAAGTTATCTACCTTGTTGGTATGAGAATTCAGCAGGAGCCACGTACAGTGCTGGTATGCAGCTGGGCACAGAGTGACCACTCGGTGAGCAAACATGGGTAATGGGTGGTCTGGGGACAGACAGGCACCCTGCTGGGAGCTCTGTGGGGGCAGGAGAGTAAGGAGAAAGCAGGATGGGCCCCATGAAGAGAGTCAGAGATGGACCTCTGGGGGAATTTACATTTAAACTAGAACCCAAAGCCTGAACAGGAATTGGCTTTCTCTGGCAAGTGGAATGGCCTGAAACTACATGTGCAAAGGCCCTGGTGTCGGGTGGAGAGGCCTTGGCCTGCAAGCAATGGCAAATTGTTGAAGGCTTTGAAGAAGGAGAGAAAAGAGATGCTGGTTTGTAAGCTCATGGTGCCATTTCCTGGTTGCTGGGTCATGGGCAGCCTCTGGCCGGCCCTGCCTGACCTTCTCTCAGGGAGGTCTTAGGGATCAGAATGAAGCATGTGTCTCTTGCTTGGCTTCCTGCCTATCATGTCCCCATTGTTGGAATCCAGTGATGTTCTAGGGCTTTTTTGTGAGCAGAGCAGTGGGGGCCCAGGAGACCCTGCCTCCATCCTGGGTTCCTGGGGTCTGTGTTCTAGCCTCAGGAGTCCCTGGGCTCTGGAACATTTCTCAGGAATCTCCAGTGTGGTTGGTGGAGCAGGCCAGGGCCTCTGCCTGGTGGCTGGACCCTGTAGGTTGGGTAGCATGGGGAGAAGCCGAGGCAGGCCTCCAGGGCTTCCAGCGAGAAAAAGGTGTGGGGTCAGCGTTCCTCAGGAGGCCCTTTAAGCCCCCCACCATTGGCCCACCCTCTCCCTGCCCCATCAGCTCCCTCCTCTATCCTCCGTCCGTCCGGCCCCTGGCACGGGAGGGTCCCTCCTCCCCCCAACCACATCTGGTTCTCGTTAGGGTCTCCCAGGATGCCTCTGCCTGAGGCCCCCATCCTGGGGGAGGTGGGCAGGAGGATTAGGGGTGATTAGGAGTGCTTCTGGCTGGTAGAGAAGTGGAGGAGGAGGAAAAGAAGAGGGGGTTGGGCCTGTTATAAATAGCAAAACCATGACTGCATCAGCCCATCACTCACTGTAGATTTCAAGTTCAGTCTCAGAAACTTGCAGCTTCAGGCGCCAGAGTGGGGGTGATGTTTCAGTATCCCCTTCCTCCCTATCCCAGGGCTTGAAAATTCCTTCAGGAATTTTCCAGCAGCTCAGGTGGGACAGCCTAGGTGGGCAAGGGAAAGGCAGCCACCAGCAGCATCTTAGAGCCAGGCCTGTGCACCTGGGTTTGAATCCTTGCTGTGTTGCCTCAGGCAAGAGACTTGACTGCTCTGAACAGTGGAGATGAAAGTTCACAGGATGAAAAGCACTTAGAATGGGACCACACCTGGTAGACACTTAATTGGTATGAACCCTGGTCACTGTCATTAACATTATGGGTTGAAAAGCGCTGGCAGGCACCTTATATGAGCCCCACCATCATTCTCACTGTCATAGTCACCATCATAGGATGGTAGGATTAAGTGACATACTGCATGTGAAGAGCGCGCGTGCAGGATGCCTTGGATGTGATAAACTCCTGTGACAATTAACATACCTGGCACACAATAGGTGCTCAATAAATGAGAACTATGGTTAACAGAAACTGTGATTGCCAGGATGGGAGGGGGGCCAAAGCAGAGGTGGGAATCCTGGAATCTTGGCTTGTAGGCTGGGTACTTTAGCTTGAAAAGCTTCTCTTGCCCTGGCCACACGAGGCCCTGGATGGCCACTGGTGGTGCTTGGTGGGTGTCCCTAGTCCCCAGCTGGTGAGCTGGGGGTGGGGGGCAGCAGGAGGGCCCTGGCCTGTCGCAGCCAGCGCGTGACTCCTTGGAGGGCTTAGCCGCTCATTAATCACCTAAGCGGGGCTCAGCATTCTTGAAATGCCGGCTGAGGCCAGGGAGGGGCCTGGGCAAGGGGCTCTGAGGGACCCCAGGACTCTGGGGGCTGGGAAGTGAGGACAGCTGCTCCATTTGGTGAGCACCACTGTGTGGCAGGCACTTTTCAGACCTTATCTTGGTTCATGCTCACCACAGCCCTGAGAAGCCCTTAGCTGTTCATGTCCCCATTTTACTAAGAAGACTGAGGCTCAGAGAAGATATGTGACCTTCCCAAGGCCACACGACAGGGAGTGGCTGAGCCAGAATTTGTTCCTGGACCTTAGCTCCATTCCAGGTCTCAAGAGGGAAGGTGTATGGCTTGGCACCCATAGCGCAGTGGTTACAGCACCAGCCACATACACTGAGGGTGACAGGTTCAAACCCGGCCCAGGCCAGCTAAGCAATAGTGACAATAGCAACAACAACAAAAAATATCTGGGCATTGTGGTGGGCACCTGTGGTCCCAGCTACTTGGGAGGCTGAGGCGAGAGAATCACTTGGGCCCAAGAGTTTGAGGTTGCTGTAAGCTGTGTTGCTATGGCACTCTACCAAGGGCAACGTAGTGGGACTGTCTCAAAAAAAAAAAGGGAAGGGTATGAGACCTAGACTCCAGATGTCTGTGGGAGGGGCCCTCCTGCCTCAGTGGGGCTGGCCAGCCCAGGTCAGTGTGGGTGGGGCTGTCCTCCATTATCAGGGTTGACGCATCTCCCACGTCAGCCCCCTTATCACCCCGCCCTTTGGCTCCCCCCGCAAGGTGACCCTGGGAGGGGAAAGGCCAACGCCTCCCCCTGCTCTCCTCATGGTGCTTGAGAGTACTGGGCCACCCTTTTCCTGGGAACCCCTCCCCTCCATGGGGCTGTGGCCAGTGGGAGGGCCGGAGGCAGGCAGACAGAGGAACAGGGCTCTGACGGCATCACTCCCTACTGTGAGACCAAGGCCAGTCCTTGCTTCTCTGCGCTTCTGCCTCTTCTGGAAGATGGGGGCTAGGCTGAGCCCTTCTGATCCTGTTCCCACTCCCCCATGCAGCTTGGGTCCCCCTCCCCATGGACCCCTTGAATGTGGGGTCCCACCCAGCCAGGCTTTGTGTTCCCATGTGCCCGCAGCTGGGCCATCTAGAACCACTAGAGGATGAAGCTGGACAGTCTGTGCTGGGTGTGAGCCATCAAGGCTGGTAGGCACCCACTGGGCACTCCACTCCATAAAGTACCTTGTCTTCTCCTCACAGCACCCCAGATGGATGGGAGGGGCTTGCATAGCTAGAAAAGGGCATGGGGTGGGGTAGGATCAGCCTATTGGTCCCCAGAGCCACTCTCCCCTCCTTGGAGATTCGAGATGGCCTTGTAGACTCCTGGAGAAGCATCAGGTGGTGGAGGGTGGAGATCCTGCCACTACGTGGATAGCCAGATGGGGAGGAACGGGGCATATGTCTTAGAGAACAGGGAATGGGCAGGGATGGAGGGCTGTACCCACAGGCCTAGGGTCTGCAGGGAGCCAGACCCCTCCCCTGGCTTACCTCCCCCATCCCACAGGCCACGACATCAACGGTGCCCTGGAGCCCTCCAACATTGACACCAGCATTCTGGAGGAGTACATCAGCAAGGAGGATGCCTCCGACCTGTGAGCTGCCCCCAGGCTGCCCCCGCCCCTCTGGCCTCCATCCCTCACCTGGGAAATAACCAAGGCAGGGCCCAGGGCCTGGCTGGGGCTGAGCTTCCTCCTGTGTCCACAGCTGCTTCCCTGATATCTCTGCACCTTCCAATGCGGCCTCCTACTCCCACGGGCAGCCAGCAATTCCCAGTTCCAGCGGGGGCCACCACCTGAGCCCCCCTGGGGGTGGACCCTCCCCGGGACGCCATGGTCCCCTCCCACCCCCGAACTACGGTGCCCCGCTCAACTGCAACAACAACAACGGCTTGGGTGCCGCTCCTAAGCCCTTCCTGGCAGGCTCTGGACCCCCCATCAAAGCAGAACCTAAAGCTCCCTATGCCCCAGGGTGAGTGAAGGTAGGGAATGGGGCATGTGGAAGCCCAGGACAGGCAGGGTGGGGGGCCATGGCTGTGGCCTGCACGGTGCTGCCCTCCAGCGGGGCAGTTAGAAGGGCCCGGGTGACTGGCTCCCTGTGGATAGGTAAGGGTAGGGGAGGAGGGACTCACAGGCTTTGCTCTGGGGCAGTGGGCAGCCACCAAGGTTCTAAGCAGAGGGGTGATGAGGGCTGACAGAAGTGCTGGAAGAATCTCTGAGAGCTGTGTGGAGAGTGGATGGGAGGGGCGGGACCGCAGGCTGGGACGGTTTGCTTTCATGGAACACCTGCTCATGCATGAGCACGTGCAGGGCACCCAGACACCTTTCACTGTGGTGGCTGCCTCACTCAGGCGTCTAGCTGACAAGTTCCCCTACCCATGCAAGCCCTGTGGAGCCCAGGATGCATCTGGACCAGGCCTCCCCTCCCCATCTGAAGAGTCCACACTAGTGGCCTGACCCAGGACAGCCCCAGGGCTCACGCATATGAGAGAGGCAGGGAGCATGGGTCTGCTGGGCTCTGCAGAGGGGGTCCGGTCTCTGGGCAGAGGAATGATGAAGTGCTTGGTGCAGAAAGCCTGGGTGCAGCCCCAGCTCCCGCATCTTCCAGGGCCTCCATCAGGGCCTCTGTTTCTTCACCTGTAAAGTGAACCCTCAATGCTTGCCCTCGCTGATTGTCATGGGAAGTAGGAGTTATGCACAGAGGGAGTACTGGGTAGATGGGAGCATGTCCTGTACTCCCTGGCTTACAGGATATGTAAGGAGGCCAGGCCTACGGTGCCCAGGGTGAACTTTGAGGAAGAAGACAGATACCTGCTTGAGGCCATGAATCTGTCCCTAAGCCGCAGACCCTCGAGGTGCTTGCTGAGTGCGTGCCTCTGTACCCACATGCCTGCTTGTGCGCACTCAGCCTTCTCTGGGAACCAGTGCCTCAGAGTTCAGTCTTGGTTGATCCTCAGCAGGATTCTGGGGATGTACAGGGACTCAGAGAGGGGAAGGGCCTAGGGTCAGGCCAAGGTGTAGGTGATAACAAGACGGACACAGCTCCTGCAGCTACTTTAGTACCTTACTAAACGAGAATAATGAGAACGGAGAGGAATGTATGAGGAAGTAACAAGGTCCTATGGACTTAGGGCATTTGATTGCAGGGATGGGGGATGTGGAAGACCTTGACACATAGAGAAACCCCCAAGATCAATGTCAGGGAAGTGAAGGGAAGGGGCAGGAGGAGTATAGGCTTGAGTCCCCATTTTTGTATCATCCTCACAAAACCTGCAAGGTCTGTATTCTTTTTTTTTTTTTTTTTTTTTTGAGACAGTCTCACTTATTAACCCTTGGTAGAGTGCTGTGGCGTCATAGCTCACAGCAACCTCCAAACTCCTTGAGCTTAGGCGACTCTCTTGTCTCAGCCTCCTGAGTAGCTGGGACTATAGGCGCCAGCCACAATGCCCGGCTATTTTTTTGTTGTTGTTGCAGTTTAGCTGGGGCTGGGTTTGAACCCACCACCCTCGGCATGTGGGGCCGGCGCCTTATCACAGGCGCCGCCCAAGGTCCATTTTCTTGAATCTTGTTTGTAGGTCTGTACGCAAGGCCTCAAAGGTGGGTAGGTGGCTCATACACTGGGACTCTAGAATCAGACCAGGGCTGTGGCTGTGACAGTGCGGTGGCGTTTCTGGTACCTCCCTGGAGAGGGAGTGGGGAGTCTCTCCAGACATGGGGACCAGGGATGGCCACAGAGCTAGACCCTACATTGTTCCAGTTGCCCCTTGTTGGCAAGCACAGGGCTCACGCAGGACACATTGACCTCTTGGGTTGAGTTTGTCTTTTTCCTGAGCCACTGATAAAATACAACGTGCAAGAAAAAAATAAACCCAGGCCCAGTAGCGCTGGCTCCCTGCCCAACCCACACCTGCCTCTGGCAGGGCAGCCCCCCAGTGACCCACTGACACTCCCAGGCCCAGTCGCCTAGGGCCTCACATTTCCAGGAAGCTGGAGGGCACAGGAGGAGAGGAGCAGGCCCAGTACCTTGGTCAGGCACAGGAGTCCTTACATCCCTGTGCCATCATGAGGGACACTAGTAACTGGCCCCCACGTGTCCAGTAGGTCTGAGGGAGTCCTGGGCAGGACCTGGAGACTCCCACCCTCAACTCAGCCCCAGGCCTGTGGGTGGTACAGAGAACTGTCACCATGGATGGGTATGAGGAGAACCTGCCATGCAGAGGAGCTGCCCGGCTACCAGGCAGGGCCTAGTTGCTCACCACCAGCCCCCCTTGGCTCTGCAGCACACTGCCAGACTCGCCCCCAGACTCAGGCTCTGAGGCCTACTCCCCCCAGCAGGTGAATGGTGAGTCCAGAGGGCACCGCCCTCCCCCTCTGGGGTTTGGGCAAGTGGTTGGGGCGGCCTTATCGGGGAGGGAGGGAGGGGGCCGGCAGCTGCCCAACGGGCTGAGATTATCGCTGGTCAAATACTCCCTGGCGCTGTGGCTATTGTTTCCCCACGGGCGGGTGGGGAGCCTGGCCCTGCCTCTGAGCAAGTGTCCCTGCGGGCTATGCCACCCGCCTGCCCGCCTGCGCCATCATGGACGCGCCCTTCAGTGGTAAGTGGACAGCTGGGGAAGGCCGTGGGTACAGCCTGAGCATAGGCCTGGCAGGCGAGGCCCACCTCACCTAAGGGGTGTGCTCAGGGGTGCAGCAGCCCCCAGGTGGCCAAGAGCAGAACCACCACTACAGTAGGCTCCCCACAGCCCAGAAAGGGGTCAAGAGTTCTGTTTATCTTACCAAAAACATCCCTGGAATGCCTCCCAGGGAACAAAGGGAGCATAGCCTCCCCTCCTCAGAGCTGGGGGGCTGGCCCCTGGGAGCCCAGTAGAGGGGCTGCCCAAGGGAAGATTGTTGGTTGGAGACCGGCAGGGGATCTCCAGAAACTCCTTCCTGAGGCCCAGAGGATGATCAGGCGTGGGAGGAGTTGGGGAACTTGGGGGACCTTGACTCAAATCCCCTGGGGTGCTGGGCTGGGCCTCTTCTGGGAGAAGGGGTTGGCCAGGATCAGGTGAAGGGCTGCCCACCCCCTGGACTGGGTCATGCCTCCCTGCTCAGGCCTCTAGAGGCTGGCTGCCCACCCCATCCAGCCTGGGTCAGCAGCCAACAGACCCCTGGGCTTGGCTCAGGAAAGGCTTGGAGCAGGAGACCCTGGTAGGGGAGGATGGTACCTGAGAACCTGAGTGAAGTCAGTCTCTGATGCCCACCCCCCCATCTTCCTGCAGACCCCCACCTTCTTCGCACGATAACCCCTGAGACCCTGTGCCACGTGGGAGTGCCCTCCCGCCTGGAGCACCCACCCCCACCTCCAGCCCACCTGCCAGGCCCCCCACCTCCCCCTCCGCCCCCACCTCACTACCCTGTCCTGCAGCGGGACCTGTACATGAAGGCTGAGCCCCCAATTCCCCCCTATGCTGCCATGGGGCAGGGGCTGGTGCCCACCGATCTCCACCACACCCAGCAGTCACAGATGCTGCACCAGCTGCTGCAGCAACACGGAGCTGAGTAAGACTTGGGCAGCCGCTCCCCCATCCCCTGAGGGTGGGAACAGAGTTGACGGGGTGGTCAGGGCAGCATCAGGCAGGCCTGGGATAGAGGTAGGAAAGGGGCTGAACCTGGGGAGGGCAGGAGGCTCCACTTGACAGGTCAAGGGTCAACATATTTATACTTATGTGTCCAGCAGTACCTTGGGGGTTGTTCAGCTAGGGCTCATTGCTCACAAGTACTTTATTTGGTTGGCAGTCTTCCCCTTATCCCACTGTGGATGTTTCCAGGCTTGGGCCAGGTGGCTGGGACCAGCCTCTTGGAGTTGTACACCCTGGGCCATGTGGGATTCTTAGCTAGAAGTCTCCAGGGCTGGGGGTGGGGTTGGGATCCCATGAGGTCCTGCCGTGACCCCCCAGCATAGGGAGGAACCCACCTACTCCTGATAAACTGAGGTTCTCAGAGAGAACCCATCCAGATTATGAAGTAGGCACGGGCAGGACTCTCTAGACATCTCACGGTTTTCTCAGTTTTCTGAGGAGGTTCTGGGCCTGGATCCAAGGTGCCACTTGGACCTCACCTGCGCAACTGTCTTTTATCTGCTCTGTATGTGGAGATTTCATGAGAGATTTAGTTTAAGGGAAGATTCTGCTGTCAGAACACTTTATAAACCAGAAGAAGGGGTACTACTGTACATGTCCCCCAAACTCCCTGCCCAGGATGCTGTCCCTCCGTGGCTTGGGGACCTAGCCCCTTGTAAATTTGTTTATAACGATGGGAGCTGCTCTCTATAGAGCCCCACTGTAAAGAGTGACACTGAGAGTGACTCTGAAGGAAGAGACCAATTAACTCATTGCTTGCTTCATGACTCCTGAGCACCCTATGTGTCAGGCCCTTTGTAGACAAGTCAGGTGTGTCTCCTGCTGGCCTGAACTGCATGGTCTGGGAGTGGGGAAGAATGATGGAATAGAGAATGACAACCCGGAGCAATGAGGGGAGGACCAAGGAGGCAAAGCCCAAGGGCTTCCTGCATGAGGTGTCCTCTGGGCTGGGTATATCCTACCCACACAGGGTGGAGAGGGGAAAGGGGTGGGTACTGCCCTGTCGGAGGGCCTCAGGGAGGACCAGCCCCCATGACACACTCCTCTGTCCACCCAGGCTCCCCACTCACCCCTCTAAGAAGAGGAAGCACTCCGAATCACCCCCCAGCACTCTCAATGCCCAGATGCTGAATGGAATGATCAAACAGGAACCTGGGACCATGACAGCCTTGCCCCCACACCCCACTCGAGCCCCGTCCCCACCCTGGCCTCCCCAGGGCCCACTTTCACCGGGCCCTGGCTCTTTGCCCCTCAGCATCGCCCGGGTCCAGACGCCACCTTGGCATCCACCAGGCGCGCCCTCCCCAGGTACATGGCAGGCTAACCCTTCTAGTTGGGGAGGGGGCCCAGGGTCCAGGGCCCACATGGGTGTTCCCTCTCTCTAGGCCTCCTACAGGACAATGACAGCCTGAGTGGCTCCTACCTAGACCCCAACTATCAGTCCATCAAGTGGCAGCCGCATCAACAGAACAAGTGGGCAGCCCTGTATGACGCCAGTTACAAGGAGCTGTGAGTGATCTCTTCCACTGCCTGCTCCTCCCGGCCACCGATCCCATCTTGGGACACCCCAGCCCAGGACCCCATCAGTGCCCTAAAGCAGGGCCTGGAAGCACACTTTGTATAAGATGGCCCCATGTTATGGGAGGGTCAAGAGGGAAGAGCTGGTCTTGGCCCTCAGGAGGCCTGACCTAGCTGGTCCAGGCTCCCTGAGAAGGTGGTGTCTGCCTTCTGGGAACCAAGTCAGGGAGAAGTGGGCGGATGGGTGTTCCTGGCTCCTCTTTCCCCTCCTCCTCCTGCATTCCAGGAAGGTAGGCGGAAGCTGAGTATGAGCAGGGAGGGGAGGGGAGGACCAGGTCAGAGGCTGCCTGGGCATTCCTAGCTCTTCCTCAACACCCCCACAGTTTCAGCTTCCCAGGCCCCAGGTCAGGAGCCCTGTGGGACCACTCCTCTTGTTCTCCCAGAAAGCCAGTGGGCAGGTGAGAGGAGACTCCCGTTATCCCACTGTGGACGTTTCCAGGCTTGGGCCAGGTGGCTGGGACCAGCCTCCTGGAGTTGTGCACCCTGGGCCTTGTGGGATTCTTAGCTAGAAGTCTCCAGGCTGGGGGTGGGGTTGGGGGTCCCATGAGGTCCTGCCATGACCCCCCTGGCATAGGGAGGAACCCACCTACTCCTGATCTCCATACTCCTTGGGGTACCCCTGGCACTCTAGGCCCCAAGGCCAGGAAACTGACACTTGCAGCCCCCAGTGTAGCCCAGGCACTGCTGGGGGCTTTGCTAGGTTAGGCAGGTGGGTAAAGCCCTAGGAGGGAAGAGGTGGTGAGCCCTGGCCTTCCTCAGACATTAGCCAGGCCTTTGGGAAGCATCCTCCCTGTCCAGCTTCCCCCAGGCAGACGCCGGGCACTCCTGTGACCACGCCTGTGCCTGGGGACCCAGCTGAGAGTGGGCTAAGCCATGGGCTAACAATTGCCCTCTTTACTGCCACCTAGAGGTCTCCCAAGGGACCGGGCTTGGGAAACTGTCCCCAGCAACAGATGGGCAAACTGAGGCTGAGTGTGAGGGTGAGTCCGGAGATGCCCTGGGCTTGAGCAAGCCGGTGGGCAGCAGTGGGGCCTGGAGCAGAGCTGGCGCCTGGTTCCACCGTTTCCAGGGCAACCAGCTGTCAGGCACTGTTGAGTCTCTGCAGACACGGCCCCTCTTCCCCCATCTCCCACGAGGGAGGGGGCTCCAGGCAGCCTTCTGGGATGGAGCCAAGTGTGGTGAGGGGCTGTCAAAGCTCCTCCTCAGGAGTTCCCTCCCATCGGTCTGGCCTCAAGGGTCTTGCCCTGAGTCTCCCCCCACCAGGACAGGGCGGTGGCCCAAGGCAGGGAAGTAGAGAAAACCAGTGGTTGAGGAGTTGGCAGATGTGTGCTTAAATCCTCTGAGGGACTCAGTTTCCACTTCGGAGAAGCCGGGCCAGCCCCGTTGGTGGTGTGAAGATCTTGGGGTATGGGACAGGAAGTTGCTTTGGAACCCAGGCAGGTGGGAACCAACGTTCCAGGCTTTGCATGGGGGGCCTCAGGTGAGTGCCCTCACCTGCTCCCAGGCCTATGCTTACCTACCGCGTGGATGCCGACAAGGGGTTCAACTTTTCGGTGGGTGATGATGCCTTCGTGTGCCAGAAGAAGAACCACTTCCAGGTGACAGTGTACATCGGCATGCTGGGCGAGCCCAAGTACGTCAAGACTCCCGAAGGCCTCAAGCCCCTCGACTGCTTCTACCTGAAGCTGCATGGAGTGAAGGCAGGCTTGGGGCTTGGCAAGGAGGGGAGGGCAGGAGGGCTCGCAGCCTTGGAAGACCCCAGGTGTGAGAGTGAGTGTAAGTGTGTGTGTGGATACTGCCCATGGCTAAATCCAACCCACCCTTTCTCCCCGTGCCTCCCTCTAGGCAATGGACCCCTCAGCCTTCTCTCCCTCTCTTGCTCCCTGTTTCACGTTCTACTCTGTGACCCCCCAAGTCTGCATCCCCAACCAAGACTCACCTCCTGATCCCTCTATCAGCTGTCTCAATCTAGGTCCCCAAATAAACTCCTTGTGAACTTGCCCCGGAATTTTGGGAGTAGGGCCCAGCATCTTGGTTACCCAAGCCATAACCCCCACCTCATCACGCACCTGGGCCTGTTGCTCTGGAAGATCCCTCCAACTTGTGCCCTCCTACTCTTCCTCTGTCCTCTCCTGCCCAGGTCACCTGCCTCCTAGTCCAAGTGTCCACAGCTGCTTCCATTTTGGCACCCAGCTCAGGCTCTGCCTGAGATGCAGGTGGCCATGACACTCCCCATCCTTCCAAGATCCCTGGCATCCTCCAAGCAGAGCCCCACCTTCCAAGCTGAGCCCACAGGGCATTGGGGATGCAGCCCTGCCATTTTCTGTGCTACAGCCCTCGCATGCCCACTCACACACAGCCTCTGTCTTCCCAATGCCCCACCCCTCCTCTCTTGGCTCCCTTCATGATGGCATCTCAGGGACACCTGCCCTGGCCCATTGCAACTTAAAGGCTGCCCCCCCACACACATAACCACAGTAGTGGTTGATTTTGAGCCCATGAGCCCCTGAGGTTGTGGCCAGGTATCAGCTTCATGTTTTGAGTTGGGCAGGTGCGTTGGCATGGCTCTGCCAGTGTGTGGGGGTGGAGGGGATGCGGGTGACGGGGGTCTGGGGAGTGAGTGGCTTGGGTGTGCATGGAGGCTGGCATGAAGTGGGGGAGTGTGCGGGTGTGGTTTTTGGAGGTTCAGGTGCTTGGGGGGGGTGACGCTTGTGTGTCCCCATGCAGAAGTGGAGGAGTGGAGTGCTATGAAGGTTGAGAAGGAAATAGGCTGTGGGTGCGGGTGTGGGGTGTGCAGTTATGTAGGAGGAGGGACCCAGCTTTGTGGGAAGTGAGGCTGAGGGCAGGATGCTGCTTGCTTTCTCTTGAGTTCTGGCTGGGCTGGCCCTGGGCTGAGAAGGTGAAGGGGGTGGTAAGGAGCCTGAGGTGCCATTGGCTCCACACCTCCCCAGCTGGAGGCCCTAAACCAGTCTATCAACATCGAGCAGTCACAGTCAGACCGAAGCAAGCGGCCCTTCAACCCTGTCACGTGAGTGTTTGACTCCGTGGGGGGTGGTACCTGGAAGGGCCAGGCAGGGGTCTCTGAGGCACCAGTGTCCTGTCCTCCCCACCCGTGGTCCCGGACAAATGCTCAGTACACAGACTGTCATTTCACCCCATCCCGAAGAGGAGGAACCTGACTCTCCACTAGGGGGCAGAAAAGCCTCAGGGCCCACAGCTAGGAAGCCATAGAGGTGTTTCTTAACCTTCCCATTAAGTCACTTGAGGGCTCTAAATCTCAGGTCCCTCATCTGTGAAATGGGTCAGTCTCTGGGACTCTGCGCCCGACATACTTATGGGGTGGTGTCTCCCAGGCCCTCCTCCTTCACGCTGCCAGCCTGGCTGTTCCGTTCAGCCTGGCTCTCAGCAGCCTCCCTTCCTGCCCCCCTGAGCACCCTGTCCTTTGTTCGCAGGGTCAGTCTGCCCCCTGAACAGGTCACGAAGGTGACTGTGGGGCGGCTGCACTTCAGTGAGACCACTGCCAACAACATGCGCAAGAAGGGCAAGCCCAATCCTGATCAGAGGTGAGCAACCTGGACCCCTGCCCCGGGAGCCCCTCCATTTAGGAGGAGGAGGGCCTGGGAGACACTACCCCATGAGCATGTCGGGCGCAGAGTCCCAGAGACTGACCCATTTCACAGATGAGGGACCTGAGATTTGGAGCCTTCAATGGACTTAATGGGAAGGTTAAGAAACACCTCTATGGGGCGGTGCCTGTGGCTCAGTGGGTAGGGCGCCGGCCCCATATACCGAGGGTGGCAGGTTCGAACACGGCCACTGCCAAACTGCAACAACAACAAAAAAAAAAAAAAAAAAAAAAAAAGAGAGAAGCACCTCTATGGCTTCCTAGTTGCGGGCCCTGAGGCTTTTCTGCCCCCTAGTGGAGAGTCGGGTTCCTCTTCTGTGGAATGCGGTGAGATGACAGTCTGTGTACTGAGCTTTTGTCCGGGACCAGGGGTGGGGAAGGCAGGACATTGGTGCCTCTGAGACCCCTATATTGTCCCAGGTACTTCATGCTGGTAGTGGCCCTCCAAGCCCATGCACAGAACCAGAACTACACGCTGGCTGCCCAGATCTCGGAGCGCATCATCGTTCGGGTGAGGGCCATCCCCCCTAGGGGATAGAATCTTCCCCAGAGCTGGGACAGGCAGCATCTTGGAGAAATACCAGGATACTGAGGAGTCAGCCGCTGGAGTGTTGATACTGCTGGGCACTGGCTGTGTGGCCTTGAACAAGGCTCTCTCCCTCTCTGGGCTGCAAGGGTTGCCTCACAGTAAAAAAAGCATGGAGGTGGACAAGACCTGGTAGTTTCTGGAATCTCACAAGTTAATAAAAATTGTCACGATGGGAGGGACAGTTTACGTTGGATTTGGCGGGATGAGAAGCCTGGCAGAACCCGGAGAGGCGGCTGTGGAGTTTCCTCCAATCCTAGGCCTGATCCAGCCCCACCTCCCCGTAGGCTTCCAACCCAGGCCAGTTTGAAAGCGACAGCGACGTGCTTTGGCAGCGGGCACAGGTACCCGACACAGTCTTCCACCACGGTCGTGTGGGCATCAACACAGACCGTCCGGACGAGGCGCTGGTTGTGCATGGCAACGTCAAAGTCATGGGCTCGCTTATGCACCCCTCGGATCTGCGGGCCAAGGAGCACGTGCAGGAGGTGGGGGTGGGGCCATGCAAAAGGGCGGGGCTGCTGGGCAAAGGGGCGGGGCTGCCGGGGAAGTTGTGTAGGGCAGCCCACTCTGGATCTTGATCTTGAGACCCCGGCAGCTCTTCTGCTCCCCACACTACAGCCTCCTGCTACCATCCTTGGGTACGGGCCTGCTCTACACGGCTGCAGGAGGGGAGGGGCTCAGTCTCTGCCATGGCCCCTCGCAGGTGGACACCACTGAGCAGCTGAAGAGGATCTCCCGTATGAGGCTGGTGCACTACAGATACAAGCCGGAGTTCGCGGCCAGCGCGGGCATTGAGACAACCGCACCGGAGACGGGTGGGGACCAGCCCGGCGTGACCTGGGGTCTGGGAACTCAGTAACCTCGGACCTCCGTGACTCTGCCCCCTGTATCCTGGAAATCCTACTCCCAGAAACCCTCTCTACTGCAACACCACCCCCGGGAATTGGGCCCTGTAGGAGTCCTGCCCCTCAGCCTCTGGAAAATCAGGCCTCCCCAGGTCCCTAGAACCTCACCCCTGGACACCAGAAGTCTGAGAATAGGGGCCCCCTAGGTGAATCCTGTCTTCAGCCTCCTGGAACCCTGATCCCTTCCTCCTAGGATCCTTTTTCCCAGGAGCCAGCCCCTGCCCTAGCCTGGGAATTCTACACCTTGAGCCCTGGAATTGAGACCCTGTGAACACTTGTTCATTGGAACTCCTTGTTCTACAGCTCTTCGGAATCTAAATCTCTAGGCCCTAGAACTTCATCCTCCCCAATCCTGTGCAATACACCCCTTCTTACACTGCCCCCACCCCACACGCATATCCTGGCTTGTCCCTCACCAGGTGTCATTGCTCAGGAGGTGAAGGAAATCCTGCCTGAGGCTGTGAAGGACACAGGAGACATGGTCTTTGCCAATGGGAAAACCATAGAGAACTTCCTGGTGGTGAACAAGGTCTGTGGGTGGGGGGCCGGCTGGCTGGGCAGCACTTATTTCCTCCATAGCAAGGCTGGAGCAGCCCAGTGTCCTCTCATGCTGTCTTCAGGGCCACCTGCCCATCCCACAGGGAATGGGGTGGGTGGGTGGGTGGGGATTGGCCACTGGAGGCTGTGACTGAGGGCTAGAGGAACCTGATCTCTCCCCACCCCAGGTAAAACAAGGGCAGTTTTACATTAAGACATTCCCATATGGTTACTGCAAGGCTTACCCTTGTGGTTTGCTGTGGGGGTGAACTTTGTAACCTACCTGGCATGACGCTGGGCACCAAGGAGGCATGTGATGCCATTGTCATCAGGAGGGGCAGATCTGAGGGCTGGAGCCTTCAGGCTGGGGGAGCCTCTGAGGACAGAGAATTCTGACAGGGAGTGGGAAGGGCCGTTCAGGCAGGGACAGCCTGGGCCAAAGTGTGTAGGTGGCATGCTGTTTGGAGGCAACTATGGGAGCTGTGGAGCCCAGGCTGACCTGAAGGAGGGGCTGGCCCAGGTAGGGAGGCTCAGAGGGGCTCCCCTACTGCTGCCTGATGGCTGGCAGTCCTGGGGCTCCTGCACTGATTGTGGCCCATGGCAGGAGCGCATCTTCATGGAAAATGTGGGTGCTGTGAAGGAGCTGTGCAAGTTGACGGACAACCTGGAGACACGCATTGATGAGCTAGAGCGCTGGAGCCACAAGCTGGCCAAACTGCGGCGACTCGACAGCCTCAAGTCCACCGGCAGCTCAGGCGCCTTCAGGTGGGGGGATGGGGTAGGGTGGGGCAAGACCCCCTTCCCAGAGCACCCCTGACCCTGGCACTCTTGCTGCAGCCACGCAGGGAGCCAGTTCAGCCGGGCCGGCAGTGTCCCTCACAAGAAGAGGCCGCCCAAAGTGGCCAGCAAGGTGAGGGTGAGCAGGGAGGGGAAGCAGATCAGACCCAAGCTTCCCTCCTGCATGCCCCCTTCTCACCTCACATCTCTCTGGCCGCACTGACTCTGGGTGTTTCCTTTCTCTTGTTCTGACCCTGTAGCCCTTCAACCCCCATTTTCTCCTTCCTCCCCCTCTGCCCCCCAGGGGACTGGGTGGCCCTTAGCAGCCCCCCTCTGGCAAAGCTTCCTCCAAGGGTAAGGTAAGGCCATGGCCCTCTTCTGTGTCTTCCTCTTTTCCTCCTGGTCCTCAGGCATCGTCCGTGGTCCCAGACCAGGCCTGTATCAGCCCACGCTTCCTGCAGGGAACCATCATTGCCCTGGTGGTGGTCATGGCCTTCAGGTGACTTGTGTCCCAGGCCCGGGGGGTGGCTGGCTGGGAAAGTTAAGCTGCCCATTGGGGTCAGCTGCTCAACCCTAGTGGTCCCCTAGGCTTGGGGAAAGAGGAGAACGTAGTTTGGGAGCTCAAGTATTTGAGGTCTCAGGGAAGGTGGGCCTTGTTGCATCTCCTTCTCACTGGAGCTGGGGAGACCCATTTGCAGTCATCACCTGGGAGCCCAGCACTGGGGCTAAGGACCACAGGCTTGGCCTGGAGAGGGAGCACTGGATGGTGGCTCCAGCTCTAACAGTGACACTTTTATGTGGCTCCTAGCGTGGTGTCCATGTCTACACTGTATGTGCTGAGCCTTCGCACTGAAGAAGACCTGGTGGACACTGATGGGTATGTTCCTGGCGGCCTGGCTGCTGGCCACCAGACCAGGTGGGGCTTTGGTGGGCAGTCCAAGGTCAGAAGAACCATGGAGGGGGTGGTGCCTGTGGCTCAAAGGAGTAGGGCACTGGCCCCATATACCGGAGGTGGTGGGTTCAAACCTGGCTCTGGCCAAAAAAAAAGAAAACCATGGAGGCTTTCTTCCAAAGAGGCTTAACCTCAGGCTTTCAGCCTGCTGGGACCTGTGAGGGTGGCTAGGAGGGTCTCTGGTGGGGGTGGGGACAGCCCTTCCCAGGCCTGCTGACCTAAGATGCTGCTGTCTGGCCTATTCAGTGCTCCTCCAGGCAGCTGGACATCAGAGTCAGGGGGTCAAGGTGGGGCCTTGGGCTCTGTCAGCCCACTGTCACCCCAGCTCCTGGGGCCATCTCTGACTGTGTCTTCTGTTTTCTCCTCCTCTGTGCCTATCTTACCCTTTGCCTCTCTGCGGCCCCTTAGCTCTTTTGCCGTGTCCACTTCCTGTCTCCTGGCCCTGCTCCGGCCCCAGCACCCTGGGGGGAGTGAGGCCATGTGCCCATGGTACGTGCTGACAAGCGCCCTTCCTCCTCTGGTTCCTGCTACCCTTCTTCCTGCCTCCTTCCCCTTCCCTCTCCGCCACCTCTTGACCCCCTGCTTCTCCAGGACTCCCAGGCCTCCCCCTCGGGCTCCTCTAGCTATTCTGAGCTCAGCCCACCCTTCCCCAGCAGGTCCAGCCAGAGCTTTGGGACCACTCAGCTCCGACAGTCCCCTGTGACCACTGGGCTGCCAGGCATACAGCCCTCTTTGCTGCTGGGTGTGTGTCTGGGCAGGCATGGGCTGGGATGGGAGGTGGCTGTGTTCTGGGCCAGGGGCTCTGCTGCTCATCTCCAGCTCATACAGCCTCTGGCCTCCTCAGTTACTACCAGCCTGACCAGCTTGGCCCCAGGTCCTGCTGTCCGCGCCTTGGACCTATGTTCCAGCCACCCCTGCCCTGTTGTCTGCTGCTCCTCACCCACCTCTAGCCCTGCCACTGCCCCTGGTCTTGGTCCCAGCTTAAACCCTGGCCGTGGTCTCAGCCCCAGTCCCATCCCCACTACCAACCGCTCAGGTATGGCTCTCTTGGGGCTAAGGCTTGGGTTTGGGGGTGGGGGAGGCTATATCTGAGTTCAGAGAAATGCCCCAAAGACTCATTGGTGGGGAGCCTCTTGGAGCCCAGAATGAGGCTCTAGAGCAGTGGTTCTCAACATTTCTAATGCCACAGCCCTTTAATACCCACAGGTTGTGAACGCTGCTCTAGAGAAAGAGGAGTTCCCCGGCAGGGACCAAGAGACGGATTGAGTTTACTCAGTCCATTGGGTCCTAGAGATAAGCTAGATAGGAAGCAGTTAGCCCCTTCTTAGCCTGTCCCTTGTTTTATCCACAGGCCCCAGTCAGATGGCCCTGCTGCCGGTCACCAACATCAAAGCCAAGTCCTGGGGCTTTTCAGCCAATGGGATTGGCCACTCAAAGCATCCCAAGAGCCTGGAGCCTGTGGCCAGCCCTCCAGTTCCCTTTCCAGGGTGGCAGGGCAAAACCAAAACCAGCCCCAGACTCAGTCTTCATGGCCGGGCTCGCCGAGGGGTCCCACAGCCTAGCCTGGGCCCTGCTTGGCACACTCAGGCCCAGGGACAGCCAGGTACATGGCTCACCCCAGTACCCTCCATCCCTGCCCAGCAAGGCTCACTGGCTAGGGCTCGTTTCAGTTCCATCACATGACTGCTTAGATGCAGAATTGACAGTCAACAGGCATTTGCTGAGCAAGTATTAAGTATCAGGAACCAGGCCAGGAGCTTTCTATAAGGTGGTCTTATTTAATCTTCACAATGCTCCTGCAAGAAAGGAATTGTCCCATTGTTCAGATAAAGAAACAGAGACTCAGGAGAAGTGACTTGCCCAAGGTTGCCCAGGCCAGCATCAGCAGAGCTGGTATTTGTCTCAGGTCTGCCTGGAGCCTTCACCATGCCAGGGAGGGTACTGTACGGCCTACCCCAGACTTTTGCCCAAACCTCAGACCTTTGCCCAAACCTCAGACCTTTGGTTTTAACAAAGCTAGAGAACCTTGTATTGCAGAAGTTTTTACACAGGGTTCCTCCAAGATTCCCCAGGGGCTATCCTGGGAGGCAGGGAGCCTTCCTGGTTTCAAACAGGTAGCTCTGCTCTAAGATTTGAGCCTCCTCTTCAACTTTCATTTAGTAGGTTTTGTAGAAAGTTTGCAAGGATTGAAATTCAAAGTGATGGGGAAGCTTTAAGGGGACAATCTCACCCATCAGCCATTTCCTGGGCTACTGTTCTGTGGCTGGCTCTGGCCAGGGCACTGCGGGTGATGAAGACAGACATGTTCCTATCCCTAAAGAACTTGCAGAGATGAAAGCACAGCAGTGCTAGGCTTCAGGGATGAGGCTTTGAAGGGACAGGCAGGTAGCTTTGGGACTGCAGAGGGCACTTAATCTGGGCTAAGGTGGGGAGATGATCAGGAAGGAAGTGACATTGGAGCTGAGTCTTTGAAGGGCACTGGGAGTTTGACCAGAAGGGAAGGGGCCTCTCATCTGTATCTGATATCTGTCCCTGGCTGCATAGGGCATTCTGGAGTGCCTTGAGTCCCTGGGTTGTGCCACTAGCAAATGTCTAGTGGCCCCAGCTTCGTTCTTCCTGAGTGGAATGGTTAGGCAGCAGCAAGCCTAGGATGGTAAATGACGATGGGCAAGAAAGCCTTGTGGCTCCCACCTCCTATCCAGCCAGCATGTCTGCAGTGTGCTTGTTCAGTGAGGGCTGTAAGTAGTGGCTTGCTGGTAGATGTGTAACTGTTGGTCCCTGGGGCTGTGGCTAATTCTAGGCTGCCACTGTAATGTCACTGAACTCAAAGCCAACGAGAGATTTGTGCCCAGGAATCGAGGCTTGTGTTCCTCACAATGCTGGCAAGGGATGTGGAAGACCCATCCCTGCTTCTGGGTGTTCCAGTACTGTTGAGGAGCAGACCTCAAGCTCATAGACTGGCTAGTCCTGGGGCTATTGGGGAAGGGGTGTGGGGCAACCCCAGTCACGGTGGGGGTCTGGAAAGAACCTAAAACTTAGCTCAGCGACTGTAGCACAGTGGTTACGGTACTGGAGGGTTCAAACCTGGCCCAGGCCAGCTAAACAACAATGACAACTGCAACATAAAAAATAGCTAGGCATTGTGGCAGGTGCCTGTAGTCCCATCTACTTGGGAGGCTGAGGCGAGAGAATCTCTTAAGCCCAAGAGTTTGAGGTTGCTGTGAGCTGTGATGCTATAGCACTCTAGCCAGGGTGACAAAGTAAGACTCTGTCTCGGAAAAAAAAAAAAAAAGAATAACCTGAAACTTATTCATACTAAAGTATGAGTGCCTGATCCAAGTCTGGTAAGGAAAGACTTGACTGCTTCTCATTTGTGTTCTCTCTTGTCACCTTCCTTCCTTCCCCAAAGCCTTTCTCCTTGCAGACCCAGTACCCTCCCTGACCTCCATTCAGGTGCTGGAGAATTCAATGCTCATCACCTCCCAGTACTGTGCTCCTGGGGATGCCTGCAGGTGGGCTGGGCTCTTCCCCTTCACCCCAGGGAGGTCCCCTCAGATGACATGAGCCCAGGCAATATGGATGCCCAGATCTTGCCTCACTCAGGGAGGACCCTCCCCACAGGGAAGACCCTTTCCAGGCCTCTGAAGGTCCCTGTCCAGACTGGGGGCTGGGGAGTCAATCGGGGAGGCTTTGGCAGAATGGTCTTAGGCTGTATCACCAGCTTTGCCCCTTCAGGCCTGGAAACTTCACCTACCACATCCCTGTCAGCAGCAGTACCCCACTGCACCTCAGCCTAACCCTGCAGATGAAGTGAGTGCTGCTGTGGGGGTGTGGGGGCACAGGAGGGGAGCCAGGGAGAAGCTGCTGCAGAGCCTTAGACTGGCCAGGTCTAAGGCCAGCCCAAGGGCCCAGGATGTTTCCTATATGGTGGACCCAGACAACTCAGGGGAGGGGGCTGAGGAGGGACACTAACTTCATCACCTTTGTGACTAACTGGTTAAATGACCCTGCCTCCCACGAGGTAGGAGGGCTATATGGGATGGTGGATGGGGAAGGTTTGTACCCTAGGAGGACCTTGGTTGTTATGCATTGCTTTTGGGCTGTGTGAGGATTTAGTAGCTTGTTTCAGGGGTGGGGTTAGGGTTGAGGGATCCCAAACCCCATTTCCCTACTAACTGGGCCTGTCCCCAGCTCCTCCTCCCCTGTGTCCGTGGTGCTGTGCAGCCTGATGTCAAAGGGGGAGCCATGTGAGGAGGGGACCTTTCCACAGCATCTCTACACCCATCAGGACACTCAGGTGGGTGGGACTGGGACGCTGCTGGCTAGCCAGGCCTGAGCTTCCTCTCCCCTGGCATAACTGGGCCCCTGAGTGGTGAGGAGAGGGAGCCAGCAGTCAGAGGGAAGGTATTTCCACAAGGGACATGCTAGGGCCAGGCCTCTGCGCCCCTGGGAGGGGGCAAGCCTGCACATGTCCATTCCACTCGGCTGAGCATCTCCCACCTGAGCCATGATGGAGTCCTGGGGAAGGAAACAGTCTTGCAGGACTAAGCAGGATAAGCTCGGTGATAAGGATGGTGGGAGTCCTGGGAGTGCGCAGCAGGGAGGGCTGAGAGGCACAGAGGAGAGTTAAAAGAGCCTACAGAGGCAGGAGGGGGCCCTGACCTCACTGGGATGTGGCATAGTTCACCCTACAATATCAGAAGACCCCTCAGACTCTGGGTGGGGCTGCCTCTTGGTCTGGGAGAACTGGACGGCTAGACTCTGTCACTATCCAGCTCCTCCCTGACCACATAAGCAAATGTTAACAACCCTCTGGTGCTGATGGACCACTAGTTTCTCTTTGGGCCTTAAAGGCCATGGGACAAGACTCTTAGGACAATGGAAGTAGTGATACCTCTTCTCACTCCTTCATGTGTTCGCTCAACAAATAATTACTGGGGCTTCTTTGTCCCAGGCCTGTGCTGGGCCCAGCTGCAGGGGAGACAGAGGTGGAGTAGAAACAGGTTTAATCTCCAAGAACCACACTCTCTAGTGAGGGAGAAATGACGTGCAGGAGGCAGGTCTGTGAGTGTTCCAGAGAGGCAGCAGCAGGAGAGCCCAGCCGGACACATATTAGTCATGGTGCTCAGGTCTGACCTGAGCCCACAGACAAGAGAGCTAAAGCCAAAGCCTCAAGTAGGAGATGGGCATCCTACCTCCAGCCTTGCACTCCCCTGTGAAGGGGCGAGCCAGACAGAGGTGGGTGTGAATCTTAGCTCTGCCACACTGTGTTGTTTGTTGGTAAGTGACTCAGTTTACTCACCTATGCGATGGGGCTAGGAGCAGCACAAGCTTCACTGGATTATAGTGAGGGTGGGGTTAATGATACTTGGACGTGCCAGGAGCACAATGGGTGAGGGGACAAAGGCCATGCTAGGGGGCTATGGTAGGGGGATGCTAGTTGGGATGGGGCAGAGGGCCCCTGACCCCTTTCCCTTCTCTATCCAGGGCATCTCTCACCAGTGGCCAGTGACCATCCTATCTTTTGGTGAATTCACCTACCACTTCCGGGTGGCACTGCTGGTGAGCATGGGTACCCCACCTCCCCCCGAGGTCCAGGCTCCTCTATCTGTAGTGTGGGGCTTGGGAATGAATGGGGGTTTGCAGAGCACATGACAGGACTTGGAGCACAGCGTCAAGCAACATCAGCAAGGGAGTGTCACCTGCCCTGTACCCCTAGAGCCGCCTCACCTGTTCCCACTGCCCTTCCTTCCAGGGCCAGGCCAACTGCAGCGCAGAGGCCCTTGCCCGGCCAGCCACAGACTACTATTTCCGCTTCTACCGCCTGTGTGACTGAGCTGCCTGCCTAAGGTGGCATGACACCAGGGCCCAGGGGTCCTTGCATGCCCCTTTCACACTGGATGCAATGGCATTACACTGGAGCCTGCTGCCAGCCAGCTCTGCTATACACTGGCCCGCCTCAAGACTGGGAAAACTGGAAGTCTTCACACTGGAGTTGCTGTTCCAGCTGGTCACCCCTCACATAGCAGAGGCAGCCAGAGGGACAGACTTTCTGGGCCTTCCTGCCTGCCACCTCCTCTGAGCCAGTTCACATCTGTCCAGATACAGTGGTTAGAAGGCTGGCTTCAGGTGCCCTGGAGGCAAGGGGAAGCTGTGACCCTGATCTGTCCAGAGCCCACACTCCCCTGCCTCCCTTTTTGAGACTGCTGAGGGCCTGGATCCAGCCCTAAAAGACTTGGATGGACCCCTGTGAGTCAATGGAGGACAGATAGCTTTCCCCCTCAAAGCTGCTCCATGGGGGACAGCTTAGTAGTGGACCTTTTGGGGGTTGACTGTTACCTGGACTTGGAATTTTAAGCTTTAAGTGTGGCCCAGGCAGTTGGCTCCCCCAAACGCCCAGGGTAGCCAAGGGCAGTCCTGGATGGGTCAGAGACTGACTTTGTGCCTTAAGTCCACTTAGTGCCTGGTGAAGCCTTTCTCAGCCCTTCACAGGACTGAACCAGTAGCTAGGTAAGACTTAGATCCTTGAACTTGGAGCATCCCAGAAGAGAAAGTTCCCTACGAGCCCCTAGACAGTGTTGCTGGCCCACTGCCTGTGTTCCTGGGAGTGTCCAGAGCTTCACAGTGGTGTTGGTGACCACATCATTTTTGCTGAGCAAAGGAGCAGGAACCCTGCAAGCAGCAGGCTGGTCTTGGCTGGCAGAGAGACACCAATAGCTTTTGCTGTTATTAATGAAGTAATTACTAAATGCACTTAGACCAGGACGGGAAAGAGTGGAAGGACAGGGCTACAAAGCCCACAGCAGGCCAGAGTGGTCCTTGCTCCTAGGGAGCCTCAGAGATACCCCCCCCACACACACACACTCCTGAGCACCAAGACTCTGGTCTCTCCCTCCATTCTTGTCAGCTGGTGGCCTCATCTCCACAAATCAAAGGCTCCCTTGCTGGAGTCAAGCTGGAGGGATCCATGCTTGGCAGGAGGCTCCTTCTGTCTATCACTACCAGGAACAGGAGTAGTAGGCTTGGGTTAGGGAAGAAGTTTTATCTCAAGTGCCAACCTCAACATTTAATAGTGGCACCTGGAGCATTCTGAGGCCCTGCCCAGGCTCATGGAAGGAATGTGGTGGTTGTTTAGCCATATCTGCGACAGGCCCAGAAAACGGGAAAGGGAATTACCCTCCATGGCTTATGGTACTCTGCCAACTCTTTAGGTACCAAGACTAACTCCCTCCTACCTCTCATTTTCAGCTTTGAATGGGAGGCCTTTGGGGGGAGGGGCTGAATTCCTTAAAGCCTATGAACTGCCGGACTCCCTTCTGCCATTGAGCTCAGAGCACTTATCCTCAAGATAGGAAGCACCAGAGGATATAGGGATACCCTGCCTGTAGCCTCCTGCCCAAGTGGGCTGCACTCCTTCACTCTGTCATAGGAATTTGAGTCCCCACGCCCTGAGGGGGCCTACCTAGGACTATACTGGCTCCCTCCTGCCCCAGAGGAATCCTCTCAGCAATGCCTTAAACTTCGAGCCCTGCCCCTCATAATAGGATTCTGTGGCTTCTTTCCTGGGGATACATGTTCTTGGACCCAGCCCTTTAGTCCTTAATTAGAAAGTGACCCTCCTCTGCCCTTCTGGAGTCTGTGTGACACACCATAGTCCCAGCCCCATTAGCAGCTGGTTCTGTTTCCATGCTTGGGGAGGGATCCTCAGTGCAGGGGTTGGGGCCAGGCTGGGACTCCAAAGCTGCTTGAGGGGGTCAACCTTGGACCAAAGTTGCCTTAATAAGCCCATGGTAAAAGAGCCTTAGGGAAGGCGAGGAAGTTGCCTATTGGAGGCTACTGGCTGCCATGCTGGTATTGGGATGTGTGTGGGGGGTCTCACTTCCAGCCCCAACATGGGGCCCAGCATGCCACCCTTCCTCTTTCCTCTGAGTTGATCTCCCCTAGCTTCAAGCTGTACATAGGGCCTCCCCCTGCCCCCACCATTCCCCCTTAGAAGCCTGCCTGTGCATAGAGCACCTCTCCCAGTTAACTCCCAGTTCCCTTCCTGAGTGCTGACTCATATTTATATCATGTACCAACTCTGACTCTGCGGTGGGCACAGGGAGGCAGCCTTGAGCCTGCTTGCTTCCTACCCTCCCTCAACTGTTCTTATCTTCTGAAGTAAATATACATATATAAATAAATGTATAAATACTGCTTTGTATCTAAGTTTGCCTCCCTGTCTCTTATTGGAATTGGTCTGGTGGGAGAGGGAGTTACCTGTAAGGCTGGAACCAGTTAGAACTCAGATGTCTTCTTGAGAAGTCCGGCATCTCCAGGGCCACAAGCCAGAGTGATACTTCATACCCCTTATCTTTCTTAGTTTTTATACTAGGGCTGGGAATGGACCCAGCAGCCCCTCCCCTAGACACACACCCCCGCCCATGTACCTGCCACTGCCCACCTGAATGAAAAGAAGCTATCTAGTAGAAAAACCTTCTTAGGGGACAAGCTGAGCTTGGTGAGGGTGCCCCAGCCCAGAGAAGGATGGCTATGTTTGGGGAAGGGGGGAATAGGTCCAGGGCAGAATAAATTGGTGTGGGTCCTAGAGGTCTGTTCTAGGAACAACAGAAGAGGGTAGGCCTAGACCCTTCCTATACACAGGTGAGCCTTAAATTCCAATGACAAGATATTCCTGCCACACAGCCCTCACCCACTGGAGGCAGAAAGCAAGTTTCCCAGCAGCCAGGAAAGGCAGGCAGAAGAGAAACAGGAAAGGATGACACTGGGAAAACCACGTAGATCCCAGCACCCCTATACCCGCACAATGGGCACCAGACAAGACTGTCACACATCTGCCTTTATTGTGAGCAGCAGATGGGACACTTCCAGCAATAGTAAAAAAACAAACAAAAAAATTAATTTACAAAAGCAGAGATTCAGTGAAGCCGCCTGAGTAGTACCTGAAAGAGAAGAGGGGCATCAAAATGAGACCACTGACTCTCCTCCCCACCTCTCTCCCTGAACCCCTGTGCTCCCAGGGCAAGGACTGACGAGTATACTCTTTTGAGGATGCATCACCTGAGCAGACTCTCAGCAACCTGTTTGGGTGATTATATGCAGCAAGTTTTAGTCCCAGATCTTGTCCCTCTTCCAGTCAGCCTACTTCCCAGCAGCCTATCCAAGTCGTTGGCATATGATTTAAGAATGCTAGTATACCAGCGTCTGTACTCAGGCCACATACGCCCAGGCTGACAGGTTTGAACTCAGCCTGGGCCAGCTAAACAATGACAAATGCAACAAGAAAAATAGCCAGGCGTTGTGGCTGGCGCCTATAGTCCCAGCTACTTGGGAGGGTGAGGCTAGAGAATCTCTTAAGCCCAAGAGTTTGAGGTTGCTGTGACCCTGTGATGCCAAGGCACTCTACCGAGGGCGACATGAGACTGTCTCGGGGGCGGGGCGGAGAATGCAAGTGTATAACCTACACCCATATCCCTAAGTAATCCATCCCAAAGCCAGACTGAGGTTTTGGGCCACGTGAACTAGGAACTGACAAAGGAAACCACACTTGGCTCAAATCTCCATCAGTGGCTATGGCCAGTGTCCCCATCCACTCCACTGAGTCAGTCTTCAGTAACCAAGAAGTCATATAGATAAGACCCTTTGGATCCTGCTAATATGGGCATGGGGAAACTTCTCTAGGCTGCTATCTTGCCACAGCTCTTACCCTCAGGAGCTCACACGTAGATGCCAACCCAGAGCAGCAAGAAGAGGACTCCAAAGCCCATAAAGAGCGAGGCCACCAAGGAGATGAGAAGCTCTTTGTAGATATCTCGAGTGTACTTGGTAGAAGTGACCTCATAGCTGAGCAGGGCTGTTAAGGTAAAGCAAAGGGATGGACAGCAGAATGCAAGGAGCCTGGCCTGTCTGAGGTGAAAAGCATGGGTTGAATGCTTTCTAGCTTAGTGCATCCAGGCAGAGGGGCCCAAGACATGATTAGGATTATGGTGCCCCATACTACCCCTCCAGCACCCAGGAAGAAAATGAGACCCAGGGGAGTTAGGTCACTTGTTGCAGGTCCTACAGCTTGGGAGTGGTGGAGCTAGGACTAGCCCTCAGACCTCTTGACACCTGAGCTCATCCTTCCTTATACCACTTTTCCAACTTCAGCTCCCCAATTTCCTTTCTCCAACAGCAAACTGAACTCACCTGAACTTGGGAAATAACACCACAACCTGACCTTGGGCATCACCAGCTTTTCCCTCCTTACCTTATCCCATCCCCAATCCAGTGTACAAAACTGGCAGGGTGCGTGTACCTGGCATGGTTTCTCCCTCATCTTCTAATATCACTAATACCAGACCACTGGTTGCTCAGTGAAAGGATACACGAAGAACCACGCGGTGAAGAACATGCCAATGGCCAAAAGCACCACAGTCAGATGGGGGAAGACAGCTGGGTTCACTGGGCTGGTGTATCTGCTCATGGCCTCAAGCTCCTAGGGGAGGGCATGAGATTAGAGGCATCAAAGAGTCATGATTTCAGCCTGGGGAGACTGTGGGGTTATCAAGGAGCCTTGTGCTGCTATGACTGCTAAAAGCCTATTTCAGCCTAGAAATGTGGAAATCCTTCAGACCAACATCAATTGAGTCCAACAGAAAGAAAAATTACAGATTTATCTTAAAACTGAGGAGACACTTTATCTTTTCTTTTTGGGACAGAGTCTCACTCTGTCACCCTGGGTAGAGTGCCATGGCATCATCATAGCTCACAGCAACCTCAAACTCCTGGGCTCAAGAGATTCTCTTGCCTGAGTTTTTCTATCTTTAGTAGAGACAGGAACTCACTCTTGCTCAGGCTAGTCTGGAATCCCTGAGCTCAACTAATCCACCCGCCTTGACCTCCCAGAGTGCTAGGTTTACGGGTGTGAGCCACCCTGCCCTGCTGACACTGTATCTTTTCAATATTAGACAAGAAGGGCAGCTGAGAGTCTGAGGCTGAGACACACGTGATTAGCTGCACATCAATGGTCCTTGGCATTTTCTGAGGTCAATAACATAAAAATGCAATGAAAGGTTTGACCTCTCTGCCTGGGAAAGTTTGCCTACAATTTCTGAAGCTCTGTGGACTCATGTCTATAGACACTATGCTAAGAATCCTTGAAGTAAGTTATAGAGCCCAGACTGTCACCCAGAGCTCAACTTCTAAATCAATATTCTTCCCACTACACTATTATGGAATATCAGGATCTACAAGCAAAAAATACCAGTTAAAATTCTGAGTATTAAATTATTCTACTTAATAACGAGTCTCAAGAAAGCAGTTATGATGATATCTATTTCATAGGGCTGACCTACAATATAAGAAAGATGATGAATGTGAAAGCATCTAGTTTAGTGCTTAGCATAATGTAATTGCTCAATAGGTGTTTGTTTCCTTCCGGAGGTTGTAAGGAAGATTATGAGATAATGCCTATGAACCAGGGCCGTAAACGTAACACTCTGTACAAATGTTAACTTCATTGTCACCCATCAGCCAATGCTTCTAAAATCCAGAACACAACAACTCTAGAGAAGTAAACTGACCCCATTGTTCTAAGAGACACTGGAATTCAATTCAGTAAACAATTATGTCCCCCTCCCCCCCAAAATGATAAAGACAATCACTGCTATTTATTGAGCCTCCAATTACAAGCCCCCCTGTGTGGCACTAGGAATACAAAGATGAATAGACTTCATCCTAGAGCTAGATGCACGTCAGACGGTGGTCACTAGGAGGCGTGGCAGAAAACAAAGAAGTCCATCAAACTTGGCCAGAAGTCCGTACAGAGGTTGTGGGCACTCCCAGAAAGGATCGGCCAACGGCCTGAAAAGCTCTAAGTGCTTCCCCAAGAAATGGCATTTACCCTGGGCCTTACAGGATGGGTGGAAGTTCGGCACGGGGAAGAACTTTCCAAACAGAGACAACAGACCACAAGTAACAGCGATAACAAGCTTGAAGGTATTCAAAATACACCCCACGCCCCTAATCTTTCGAAGTCGCGAGCTCTGAGCCCAGCCTGAGATCAAGCCCTCAGCCTAAGAAGTTCACACAAGGGGTTTCCTTTCCCCATCCCTCAGCCCAAGCTGGTGGCTCCAGGAACGTCCAGCCCTCTGATGTCAAACGCGGTGTCGAGCAGGCCCCGAGTGGTCTTCGCAACCCTGTCCAGAACTCCCCTCATCGTTCTCACCATTTTGTCCCGCACAGGGTAAGTCGCTACTTCGCCACCGGAAGAACACGTCAACCGGAGCGGGCGCCTCGTGCAACCGGAAGAGGAAGTGCCCGCGCGAGAGGCACTGTGGGAATTGTAGTCCTACGATTCCTGTGTAGCGGGAGCTGGGGCCTGCGGAGGCCTGATATGGGTGGAGTAAGGGCAAAAGGAGGATAACTGGAGGGCAGGGCCTCTGAGAGTGAACACTCTCAGAGCAGTGAGAGCAGCCGTCCGAGGGGGCGGGGCCTGCACTACACTCCCGGGAGGCCGTGCGCGGCGGGCGGGTCATGTGACGGGAGCGCGGGCTTTGGAAGGCGGCGGAGTGAGAGGTGAGCGACGGCCGGGCTGAGAAGGGATTGGAGTTAGGGATTATTCTGGGGAACGCTGGGCCAAGGGGAGGGCTCCGAGGTGTTACCCGAAAGGGCAGGTAAGGCCCCAGGGGAAACGCCTCCTAGAGCGACGAGGTTCGCTCTTCGCTGGCTGCTGGAGGGAGCCCGGGTCTGCCGTGCGCGGGATTCGCAGTAGGCGGTCCTGCCACTTTCCCGCTGTGAGACTTGGGCCAGTTGAGTACCCTCCGCGCCTTTTTCTTCAGTTGTAGAAAACCTTAATAACTTTTACCTTATGAGGTCGGGTGTATTTTTACTAAGACTCTGGACGAGAAACATTTGTGAAATTTTACTCGTTTAGGCCCCTATTCTGCCTGCCTCTCTTGGATGGCGCAAGAGCATAAACAGATCACAATGAGTGGTCATTTCAGTACACATCCTAGTAAAGCAGCTGGCTTGAGGGATGAAGCGACGGATTGAATGGGTTCTGGTTGGGGGACATTTACAAAATACCTGGTGTTATGTAGGGATAATAGAGATTTACAGCTGTTGTCTCAGTTAACGCTGGCAGTCAACCTGCAAGACAGGCAGGATGAGAAAACTAAAGTTCATTGACCATTGTCGTAGGAATGTCGCATAGATGGTAAATGCTGGCCCTTAGATTCAAGGCCAGTGCTTTTGCCATTCACAGGGGAACTAAAATTAGATGCTTCTTGAAGGAAGGGTGGGTGGATGGCAGGAGGAGCACAAGAGTTTTATGCTTCAGAAAGAACTATGCGAAGGAAGAGTGGGAACAATTAGAAGGCCTGGTAAAATACTTTCTAGGTTGCTGGACACCTATGGCCAGTGAGTACAAGATTAAACAGCACCCCCAAAGTACCCTTCTTAATAGTTATACATTTAACATGTATTAAAATGTAACTGACGTAAGACATATTACTTAAGAGGAGTTCTCTTTTCCAACTTTAGTTTTTTTTTTAAAGAAAATGTTAAGTGAACAAAAGTGCAGACTTTAGTCAGAAGTGGCAAACATAGTGAGGTGGTCTGGAAACATTGCCTTAGGAAAGAGTTGATGACAGGCCTGAACCACAGAAGTACAATAGTAGGCTAAGTGACTATAGCATGCCAGGTTCCTAAATTAGGACCTGGGGTGGGGTAGGAGCCATGGTGTTTTTCAGACTTAGTGAAATGTTGTGGAGAGAAAATACAAGGGGAAGGACTTAAAACTCCTAGAAACATCATGGTAAAAGTAGAAACTCTTATGAGCTGAGGGATTGCTGAAGAGCGATTAGAGCAGGATTTGAGAAAGCTACATTAATCCCTCTTTGCCTCTTATTTGCCAGTCCTTCAAGGATACCCTTTCCAGAGACTCAAAACAAATCATTTATATTTTTAATATTTGTTTAACTGGTATTTGCCTGCCTTTCAAGGCTCAATTCTGTAATTGTGATCCCTGGGTACCTCAATCTGAGCCAGGCATTTCCTCTGGCCTTCCCTGGTCCTTGATGCAGACATCATACTGTAGTCCTTTTTGTATAATAGATAATGCCTCTGCCTTAGAATATCAGCAGTGTCTTATTCCTCTAAGCACCCAGGTCATTTCCTAATACACAGTTAGCCTTAGTATTAAATGAGCAAATTTTCCTGCTAGACATAAATGTTTTGAGATTGGGCACCTTTTTTTTTTTTTGGAGACAGTCACAAGCTGTTGCCCTGGGTAGAGTTCTGTGGCATCATAATTCACAGCAACTTCCAACTCTTGGGCTCAAGCAATCCTCTTGCCTCAGTTTTTCTATTTTTAGTAGAGATGGGGGTCTCGCCTTTTGCTCAGGCTGGTCTTGAACTCATGAGCTCAAGTAGTCCACCTGCCTTGGCTCCCCAGAGTGCTAGGATTATAGGCATGAGCCACTGCGCCCAGCCAGAATGGGGAGCTTGTCTTGTTCATCCCCTGCAGTGCTAATTTGGTGTCTTCTTTATTTTGCTAAATTTAATTAGCTAAAGGAATGAAGTTGGTGAGATAGCACCATTATAAGCCTTGCTCCTTTTGTATCCTTAAAGTTCCTCTTCCTCTTATTTGCCTTTCTCTTTTAGCTATTCCTCCTCTGGTATTACCATGGGGATTCAAGGCCTGGCCAAACTAATTGCTGATGTGGCCCCCAGTGCCATCCGGGAGAATGACATCAAGAGCTACTTTGGACGCAAGGTGGCCATTGATGCCTCCATGAGCATTTACCAGTTCCTAATTGCTGTTCGCCAGGGTGGGGAGGTGCTGCAGAACGAGGAGGGCGAGACCACTAGCCATCTGATGGGCATGTTCTACCGCACTATCCGCATGATGGAAAATGGCATCAAGCCCGTGTATATCTTTGATGGCAAGCCGCCACAGCTCAAGTCAGGTGAACTGGCCAAACGCAGCGAGCGGCGGGCTGAGGCAGAGAAGCAGCTGCAGCAGGCTCAGGCTGCTGGGGCTGAGGAAGAGGTGGAAAAATTCACTAAGCGGCTTGTGAAGGTCACTAAGCAGCACAACGATGAATGCAAACATCTGTTGAGCCTCATGGGCATACCATACCTCGATGCACCCAGTGAGGCAGAAGCCAGCTGTGCTGCCCTGGTAAAGGCTGGCAAAGTCTACGCTGCAGCCACTGAGGACATGGACTGCCTCACCTTTGGCAGTCCTGTGCTAATGCGACACCTGACTGCCAGTGAGGCCAAGAAGCTACCCATCCAGGAATTCCATCTGAACCGAATTCTGCAGGAGCTGGGCCTGAACCAGGAGCAGTTTGTGGATCTGTGCATCCTGCTAGGCAGTGACTACTGTGAGAGTATTCGTGGCATTGGGCCCAAGCGGGCTGTGGATCTCATCCAGAAGCACAAGAGCATTGAGGAGATTGTGAGGCGGCTTGACCCCAACAAATACCCCATACCAGAAAATTGGCTCCACAAGGAGGCCCATCAGCTCTTCTTGGAACCTGAAGTGCTGGACCCAGAATCTGTGGAGCTGAAGTGGAGCGAGCCAAATGAAGAAGAGCTGGTCAAGTTCATGTGTGGTGAAAAGCAGTTCTCTGAGGAGCGAATCCGCAGTGGGGTCAAGCGGCTGAGCAAGAGCCGACAAGGCAGCACCCAGGGCCGCCTAGATGATTTCTTCAAGGTGACTGGCTCTCTCTCTTCTGCTAAGCGCAAGGAGCCAGAACCCAAGGGATCCACTAAGAAGAGGGCAAAGACAGGGATGGCAGGGAAGTTCAAAAGGGGGAAATAAATGTGCCCTTCCCCCATTAATACCTCCTTGACCTCAGAATCTTTGTCTTGTACCCTCAAGAGCTACAGCTAGAGAAACCTCCATGGGGGTGGGGAGGAGAGTCCATTGCTTTACTAGTGCTATCCTTCTCAGTATGCTTTTCCCTTTTTTACTTGTTCTTAATGGCAGGAAGGCCACAGAAGTACTTTGTTTTTCTCTTTTAGCTCAGGAAAGTATGTCAGGCTCAAACACAAACCACTTCTTAGGCAGCTTAATGGACACTGAATCCATTGTTACTGAGATTGATAGCAACAAGTCTTAGAGAAGGGAGAGGGAGATATATAACTGGAGACAAAAGACTATATGGAAATGATTTCCTGGCTGGCCAAATGGTGACCAGTGAGAGATTGTGGATCCAGACTGCGCTTCTCTCTCCAGCTCAGCCTTGACACTTCAGAGAGCCATCAGGAAGACCTAGTCTTAACATGTGGGAAAAGTGCTGAGAGATACAACAGGCAGAGAGCAAGAGCCCTCAGTGGTGGCAGCAAGGATTTAATTATTGGATATGTCTTGGTGTGGACAGAAACTTGAACTTGCTATGTAGTTTGAGGCTGTACAGTTGTTTATTCAGAGGAGTAAGATGGTGATGTTTTAGCCTTTCTGAGGCATCACCTGAGTTGAAACTTTGGGATAATACACTGGTTTTCATGTGCTGTTTTTGTTTTCAAGTTATAAAGAGAAAAAAAGCCAATAAACTTATAAAAGTAACCAAAGTGTAATGTTTTTTGAGAGCATTTGAAAATATCTCAAGTGCCCCAGGCTCCAGGCAGAATGCAATGTTCTTTTTAATTCATATGCTAGAGGCTAAGTGGTTGGCATGTGCTTGTAATCCCAGCAGTGTGGGAGACTAAGGCCAGAGGATTGCTTGTGGCAGGAGTTTAAGACAACTGGGCAAAATAGGTAGAGCATGTCTTTACAAAAAAAAATTAAAAATTAGCCAGGCATGATGATGTGCACCTGTAGTGCTCACTACTCAGGAGTCTGAGGCAGGAGAATCACTTGAGCTTAAAGCAGTATGTACCCACTGCACCCAGCTTGGGCAACAGAGGGAGACACTTTGATACACAAAAAAACCCTGCTGGAATGACGCCCTATTAACAAGAGGTGGTGTGAGAGTGGCCACAAAGTGGCGTTACGCCCCATACAATGGTCACAGATGCTGTGCCAGTACTAAAGCCATTTAGAGGAGGAAGCCTTTATTTTATCTGTCTAGGAAAATAGTTTTAATGAATTGAATGGATTTCAAGTCTTCCACCTACTATCCATGAGGTAAGCAATTCCTTTGAGAAAGCCTCATAATTCAGATCAGCTACCTCATTACACCTGGTTACTTTGCCCTTTGGAAACCACTTTTTTGTTCCTTTTATAACATCAAATTCAGGTTTCTTACGGAGATGGAATGTTTTTGAACTTTACAAGTTTTCTAATCCCAATACAGCTTGGTGGGGAGCTGGCCCCTTTGAGTTTGTGAATTTTAGCATTCCCATCATTGCCATTTCAAGTTAATGAGGACACTTACATAACTTCTGATATTTAAATCGACAATGTCCTGACAGATTAAACAGAAAACTAAAGACCACTGGTTTTCAAATCTTTTAATGGAGCTAACTCATTTTTAAAGTGAAATCTCAGGTTATAAGAGTGCTTCTGCTTGAAGCAAGAATGGGATACTGTTTTCCAACAGGGAGCTCATAATTAGGGCACTCTTGAAAATCACTGGTGGACACAAAAAGTTCTGAGGGAAGAGAACTTAATTTCATTCACTGCCCTTCTTTAGCAGTTGTTGACAAGTGAAACATTTTCCTAGATTAAACCAAGCCATGGAACTTGTTTAAGTTCCATTTTCTGATTGAAGTAGTTTATTTATTTATTTTTTTTTTTTGAGATAGAGCCTCAAGCTGTCACCCTGGATAGAGTGCCGTGGCATCACAGCTCACAGCAACCTCTAATTCCTGGGCCCAAGCGAGTCTCTTGCCTCTGCCTCCCAAGTAGCTGGGACTACAGGCGTCCGCCACAACGCCCAGCCATTTTCTGGTTGCAGCCGTCATTGTTGTTTGGCGGGTCTGGGCTGGATTCGAACCTGCCAGCTCAGGTGTACGTGGCTGGCGCCTTAGCCCGTTGAGCCACAGGCGCCGAGCCGGAACACATTATTCTTTAAAGCATCATAAGAATGGAGAAGCATGAATCCCATGTACTCTATTTTGATATGAGGACAATTAATGACAATTAATGACATGGTGGGGGTGGGGGAAGGGGAAAGCAGAGAGAGAAAGAATGAGGGGTGGGGAAATGAACAGCAGAGAGAGGAAAGGAGCGAGGGGGGTGGGGTCTTGGTGTGTGCCACACCTTTTGGGGGCAAAACATGATTGTAAGAAGGACTTTACCTAACAAATGCAATCAGTGTAACCTGGTTTCTTGTACCCTCAACGAATCCCCAACAATTAAAAATTATGAGAAAGCAGGCCAGGTGCAATAGCTCACACCTATAATTCTAGCATTCTGAGAGGCCGAGGTGGGAGGATTGCTTAATAAGCTCAGGAGTTTGAAACCAGCCTGAGCAAGAGTAAGACCCCATCTCTACTAAAATAGAAAAGTTAGCTGGGTCTTGTGGCAGGCACCTGTAGTCCCAGCTATTTGGGAGGCTGAGGCAAGAGGATCACTTAAGCCCAAAGAGTTTGAGGCTGCTGTGAGCTATGACTACAGCACTCTATCCAGAGAGACAGAATGAGACTCTGTCTCCAAAAAAAGACCTATAAAGTCTTTTTTTATAAGGAAGAGTTTGACTAGTAGTATTTAGCCCGGGAGAAAAATAAAACTCCTAGCTTTATATTTATCTTGCAAGGGTTAAAGTTACAGAGAGGTATATTTTGGCTCAATTTGCGAAATAATTTTCTAACAAGCAGTGTTTTCGAGATAGAGAATTAACTACCTTATGAGCATATGAGTTGTTGGAGCAAATGCTGGCTAACCAATGAACAGGGATGATTCTACGAAGTGAAAAGAACAAGGACTATGTAAATCTGCCCTTTTATAACATAGAGAGCCATAATCTTATTTTCTTTTCAAAAGTAAGTAGCTGAGGGCAGTGCCTGTGGCTCAGGTATATGGTGGCTGGCCCCATATACCCAGGGTGGCGAGTTCAAACCCAGCCCCGGCCAAGTTGCAACAAAAAATAGCCAGGCGTTGTGGTGGGCACCTGTAGTCCCAGCTACTCAGGAGGCTGAGGCAAGAGAACTGCCTAAGCCTAAGAGCTGGAGGTTGCTGTGAGCTGTGATGCCACAGCACTCCACTGAATGTGACAAAGTGAGACTCTGTCTCTAAAAAAAATAAACAAATAAAAAATAAAAATAAATTTATCACAAAAAACTATAGGTCCTCTCATGGAGGAAGTATGACAGTGTTTATGATATATATATAAAAATAAGTAGCTGAAACATGTGATACATGTGATAAAGTATTTATACATGTGATTCATGTGATAAAGTATTTAAAATACTTTAATACCGTCATAATCTGTGCTGGTTTCTGTATTAGGCTCCTGCGCAGTAATTTTCTCAGGTTTTGACAAAGTATTGTTTGATATGCTTAGAACATCTTTCTCTCTGTCAAAGTTGTCACCATCCTGTAACATACTGCACATAAGTGTTAAACCAATCATCCAACAGTCTCGATCAGATAAATGTATAATTTCCCCCAAATGTTTTTCTACAACTGGTCAGACAATACATAACAGAAGGAATATACAGATTTTCTTATCTCCTCTATTACAAAACCTTTAGGTGACCCTCAAAGTCTTCCATCTTCTGGACCCAAGAGACCTTTTCCACGGCATCTCCAATCATGCTCTTTCAGCAACATGGACTCCAATCACAGGACATCATTTACATTCTTCATGTGAACCCTGAATTGTCTATTTTAGGGATTTTACCTCTGACCTTCTCTCAATAGGAAGACCTGCCAATCTCTTTTTACCTGAGTCACACCTGTTCTTCTAGGCCCAGTCCAAGAGTTAGTTCTATAGCAAATGACTATTAATGTCTGTTTCTTCTGAGATTCCAAAGCCCTTTACCTGGGCTTCTCTTATTATACCTATCTGTATAACTGTGCATATAATTAACTCATACAGAGTATGCAAAAATGTATTAACAAATACACACAATCAGTCTGACTGGATAAAAACACTCAGTAAAAATAATATTACTAAATGAGTATGGAAGAACAAAGATAATACTTCCTGGAACTTAGGAACGCTTTACCAGGAGGTGGGATCTGAGCAAAGCTTGACTGATAGGTATGGGAAAGTGACATATTAGGAAGGAAAGATTTTTTGAAAGATAATTCTATGGCTCGGCGCCTGTATCTAAGTGGTTAGGGTGCTGGCCACATACACCAAAGCTGGTGGGTTCAAAACCAGCCTGGGCCTACTAAACAGCAATGACAACTTCAACAAAAACAGCTGGGTGTTGTGGTGGGTGCCTGTAGTCCCAGCTACTTGGGAGGCTGAAGCAAGAGAATCTCTTAAGCCCAAGAGTTGGAGGTTGCTGCGAGCTGTGATGCCATGGCACTCTTCCGGGGGTGATATAGTGAGACTCTGTCTCAAAAAAATAAATAAATAAATAAATAAATAACAATTTTATTACTTGATACTCAAGAATCAACCATATTTTCCTAAGGAAAGATTTTGAAAGGCAATTTTCTAACTAAATCAAACCAGTGTTCCAGCTACTCGAGAGGCTGAGGCAAGGGAATCGCCTAAGCCCAGGAGTTGGAGGTTGCTGTGAGCTGTGTGACACCACGGCACTCTACCAAGGGTGATAAAGTGAGACTCTGTCTCTACCAAAAAAAAAAAAAAAAAAACCTGACGAGTAACTCTTTTTATATTATCTTTTAAACAACAGCATGTTATGATTAAAGAAAATGGTCATATTCTTAATGATGCTTGCTAGACTGTTGGTTTGACTCATTAGGCTCATTAAAGCTTAGGGTTACTACAAAGGCAAAATTGAAGAAAAAGCTAAAAGAGATAAATTGGGACCTGAAGATGAAGAATTTTGAGGGCAGCTAAGGTTTTAGAATAGAGGCAATACAAAAACATCTCTTTCAGACATTATACATTGTCTGATCATTTGACCTCTAAAATTCACCAGCATTTAATAAAAAATGAAACAAAATGCAGTATAAAATTTGTGCGCACCTCACATTAAGTACCATTTATGAATATTCTATTTCAGGTTTATAACATAAACAAATACATATAATAAATTGCAATGGAAAATATACAGAGAGAGAACACGCTGGATATAACATTGTAAGTAAACTATTTTCCAACTGCTGAAAACCTAGGTAAAGTTATTTATGGTGTGACAACGCCAACATTTTAGAAATAATGTTAAGAGAAAAGAAGAGGGTAGGCATGGTAGCTCACCTATGTAATCTTAGCACTCTTCCTAGCATTCTGGGAGGCTGAGGTAGATGGAATGCCTGAGCTCAGGAGATGGAGACAAGCCTGAGTAAGAGTGAGACCCCATCTCTAAAAATCGCCAGGTGTTGTGGCAGGTGCTTGTAGGTCCAGCTACTTGGGAAGCTGAGGCAGAAGGATCACTTGAACTCAAGGTTTTGAGGTTTCTGTGAGCTATGATGCCACAGCACTCTAAGGGCAACAAAGTGAGACTCTTATTTCAAAAAAAAAAAAAGAAAAAAGTAGAATATAAAATTATAGTTAACTGTTGATTGCAACAATGCAAAAGTCAAACACACATGTAGAGAAAGATCAAAACTAAACATGAAATAAAGAAAATGTTAGAAGTGTGGAACTACTATTATTCTTTCTCTATTTTTATTAGAGACAGAGTCTTACACTACACTGCCCAGGAAGAAGCGCAGTGGTTATTCACAGGCACAATCACAGTGCACAGCAATCTTAAACTCCTGACCTCAAGCAGCCTTGCCTCAGCCTCTCAGGTAGGTGGGCCTATACGCATGCAGCCCCACCTACAGCAGTGTTCCTTTCTCTTATTTAGAATCCTTGTTAAAATGACTACAATGTTATTTGTGCAATGCACATGTTTAATAAGCAAAGAAAAAACCCAGGTATTTAACAAGGAATCAAGAGAAAGCACTACCCTGGATCTCAGTCCATTCACCATTAATTGTACTGTTCTGGGCAATACCTGCTCCATCCTGGGCCTGGGGTATTTCATCTATTAAATGACAATGCTGATCTAGAATCTAGACTCTATGGAAACATTTGCTCAGTTCTGAACTTTCTATAGTTCTCGCTGAACTTATATCAGAATGAAAGAGAGGGGGGCTCTTTTATTTCTTTAATTTTGTCATCAAATAGTAATCACACTTCAACCTTTCCTGCCTCTTCTAACACCTCAACACACCATCAAAACACAAACCAAGAGAAACTCAACTAGGCTGTGCGTACAAATGCTCCCCTTGCCATTCTCTGCTGTCCTTCCATCCCTAATTAAGATGACATACTGTAGGGACTTGTCTCCTCAAGAGGCTGGTCAACTAGCATAGCACATGCTCCACCACTCTACTGAGCTGACATTTAGATCAGGCAGAGGCCAGAGGGAACAATGACAATTAGCAATCTAATGAGCAGGTGGAGTATCTATTTTTTCCTCATAATACTACCAAATTAATAATAATCATGTCAGGCGGTGCCTGTGGTTTAGTGGGTGGGGCGCTGGCCCCATATACCGAGGGTGGCAAGTTCAAACTCGGCTCCAGCCAAACTGCAACAAAAAATAGTAGAGCATTGTGGTGGGCACCTATAGTCCCAGGTACTCGGGAGGCTGAGGCAAGAGAATCGCCTAAGGCCAGGAGTTGGAAGTTGCTGTGAGCTGTGACGCCATAGCATTCTACCAAGGGTGATAACGTGAGACTGTCTACAAAAATAATAATAATAATAATCATGTCACTACATGGCACTAATTTGCTAAAATTGAGTGAATTACAAATGCAAAGGCCAATTCTATCCCATAGGATTTAAAAAAAAAAAAAAAAAAAAACTGGGACATATGTATTAACTCCCTTCCTGAACAAAACTAATCAGTTAGTTTGTATCATTTCAGGTCCAGGAGTTTAGAAATATAGTATTTTTAGGAATATATTTCTTCTGTTAAAATCAACCACATAAAATTGGAGGTTCCATGTAATTAATGATAATGGGACTATACATCTTTCTAATACTACCAATTAAATTAAATGTATAGAGACTTTTTTGAAGCTTTCACCTAAATTTAAAATAAACCACAGAAGCACAAATACACTTATGTAGAAATGATTCTATGTAACTAAATCAATTTAAAATATCCCTCTAATTTACTAATTAATTAGGTATTTTACCTAAAGCATTTTAAAGAGGAAGAAGCAGTAGAAATACTTTCTTCTTCTGGAGAAGGTGGAACAAAATCTGTATCATAATCATCACTCAGTTTAGTATGTGGAATCGTCTCAGTTGAATGTAAGTTAGCTTCCTCCAAGTTTTTCTTCTTTTCTCTATTATCTAAAGTAAAAGTTGAAAAACATAGGTTATTTTAATAATTAATGAGACAGAAAGAACAGGGAAAGAGCACTTAAGGGAGAGGGCATCTGGCCAGTCACAATCGATCGTACCACCCTGTACACCAGTTCTCTTCTTTCCCACCTTAATGTTGGTTATTTCTTCACATATGATTAAGTCAACTGGTTTAAGTCCAGTGAATGTCAAATTGAGGCCAAAGATTTGCTTACGGATTTTCTTTCTTTTTTTTTTTTTTTTTTTTTGAGACAGAGCCTCAAGCTGTCACTCTGGACAGAGTGCCGTGGCATCACAGCTCACAGCAACCTCCGACTCCTGGGCTCAAGCGAGTCTCCTGCCTCCACCTCCCAAGTAGCTGGGACTACAGGC
>CAUYRH010021687.1:0-50005 GCA_963574655.1 Perodicticus potto | reverse complement strand
TACCCACTGAGCCATAGGCGCCACCCTCTTTTATTTTTTTGAGAAAGAGTCTCACTGTGTGGCCCTTGGTAGAGTGCCATGGCATCACAGCTCACAGCAACCTCAAACTCTTGGGCTTAAGTGATTCTCTTTCCTCAGCCTCCCAAGTAGCCTGCCACAATGCTTGGCTAAACAACAATGACAACAACAACAGCAACAACAACAACAAAAAAGAAACTGTCTTTTGGGCCAGGCATGGTGGCTTTCACCTGTTGTTGTTGTTGTTGTTGTCATTGTTGTTTAGAAGGCCCAGGCCAGGTTCAAACCGGCCAGCCCCAGTGCATGTGTCTGGCACTGTAAGCATCGAGCTCTGGGTTCCGAGCCTCAAAGGCAGTTTCTTAAAGGAAAAGAGCAATGACTTTGAAAACACCTTATATATATAAAACACTATGTATGGGTATACATGTACTATATATGTGTATATAGTGTATATGTGTATATATCTGCATATATATAATGATAAATATGTGTATACACAAATATTAAAATAGTAACTAAATAAAATTGTTAGTTGATAAATCCTAAACTTAAAGCTAAAATATGAAAATGTTGGGAGACACACTGAAATCTAAATGACCAATTCCTGAGATCCATTTAAAGAATGTTAGTGAATTAATATGAGAAAAATAAACTCTTTAATACCTTCAAAAAATAATTACCCTCAAGTATAATAATAAAATGTTTAAACTTACTATAAGCAAGTAACACTAAATCTCACTTTTAAAGATATCAGGTTACATAAAAATTATAGTTCATGGGCAAGTGTCCCAAAAACGGCCCTGTAATATACTGCCTGGGAGAATGTCAATTTTTATGAAATTTTTGTGCTATTTGAAAAAAATTTTTAAATAAGCACTGCATTTTTATAGCATCCCATGTCTAGAAAATTATTTTGATATTATCACTGTAAATATACCCAAAGATGTAGGTAACGGATGTCACTTATATTATTGACTTAAAACTGAAATAGAGGGTGGTCCCTATGGCTCAGTGAGTAGGGCACCAGCCCCATTACCGAGGGTGGTGGGTTTGTACCCAGCCTCGGCCAAACTGCAACAAAAAAATAGTTGGAGGTTGTGGCGGGTGCCTGTAGTCCCAGCTACTTGGGAGGCTGAGGCAAGAGAATCGCCTAAGCCCAAGAGCTGGAGGTTGCTATGAGCTGTGATGCCATGGCACTCTACCAACGGTGACAAAGTGAGATCTGTCTCTAATAAAATAAAATTGAAATAGAATTAGAAATAATCTAAATGTTCAACTTCAGGGACTAATAAAAATCAAGTAGTCATAGATAGTTATTAAAAAGGATGTGATAAAATATATTTAATAGAAAATAAATTTTATGAGAAAATAGTCTATTTAAAAATTGTATGTGCATTGTGATTTAATCCTACCAAATACACATTTGTCCCATCAGCTCACAGAGCTTACCTTTTAGGGGAAATTTACATATCTGACTACATAGCTATTTGGAGGGCTAGATCTCAAAATGTTAGCAGTGATTATCTCCAGCCGATGTTAAGTTTCCTACTTTTTAAATTGAATATGAAAAAATAAAAAGGTTATTCGGAGTGACACTTAAGAAATAATAATGACATGGTTCAATTCAGTCAAATTACCAGTTACTAAATAGATTTCTAAATACTAGTGTTTGAGGCCAAATATTTGCTTTGAAATAAGCTTACATGCATCCAACTAAATTAATAGGCTTTGCTTAATTATTCTAAGTGAATTAATTATGTGATGGAAATTTCCCCCTCTACAAATGAGTGTGAATAAAAGGAAGGGGAACCTGAGAAATGCTAAAATAAATTTTTGTTGGAAGAATCACTATTTTCTCTGGCTTCCCCTTCTCTATGTAATGACTCCTCTAGCCATTAAACGGAGACGAACATACGCCCCAAAAATTCAAGTGAGATTTAAGGGATGTTTTAAGGATATACATAAATCACTCAAAAGAGTTTTTCTAAAATGAAAAACAATAGAAAAGTCTTCACACGTTTCAAAAGTGCAAATTCTGTACCCTTCTCCCTTGCCGTACTTATTCGTGGATGCTGGAATGAAGGGGAAATGGCAATTTGTGTATAAGGAGCTTTCTCCATAAATACTGCTTATTCTAGATTGCAATCCCTTGCATTGTCTCTCAAAGTACTGAAGATGTATATTATTATTTTTTAATTAAATCATAGCTGTGTACATTAGTGCAATCATGGGGTACAATGTGCTAGCTTCATATACAATCTGAAACATTTTCATCAAACTGTTTAACATAGCCTTCATGGCACTTTCCTAGCTATTGTATGAAGACATTTACATTCTGCTTTTAGTAAGTTTCATCTGTACCCTTCTAAGATGCACCATAGATTTGATCCCACCAATATTCAACATCACTGCCAATGTCCTTCCCTCGATCATTTATCTTATTCATTGGCTGCATTTCAAGGACTCTGTAGCACAGGGTTCCAGTTTTAGCTCCATCAGAGCTGGATTGTCCCACTTGAGTAACTCACTGTACCTCTCAGGAAAGGGTACACACAGATATGAAAATTCATCAAGTACCATTAAGAACTATGTCTCATTCCCATATTATGTTTCAGAGTAATTTTTAATTCAATGAATAAATATAAATATGGTTACTATAAACTGAGACTCATCTTTTTGTAACTCTATATAAGAAAGTTATATAGAGCCCTTATTTTTCAAACAGGGTGCTTCAAAATAATTATTGAGTATGCACTGTATTGCATATTTGCAAGCTGCATACTGCTATATGCAACATAAGGAATACATAGAAGTAAATTGCATCCTCCGTGCCTTCAAGCTGGAAAGAGAAGGTAAAGACCCCCCCCCAAAAGGATTCTGATATTTACTCAGATGTTGTGATATTGTGTGATGTGAGGCTTATCGTCCCAGTATTCTTGTGAAGCGCACATTTGTACCCATTTTGCAGATTGAGAAATCAAAGTACAGAAATGGTAACCGGCATGCTCAATGTCCCAAGGTAAGAGTCAGTAAAGAAACCCTATCAGTAAAGAAGGAAACAGAAAAATATTGTAAAAGTTAGAATTACTGTCTACCTTACCCCATCCTACCAGTGATTATCAATTGCTTCAGTATGAAATTATTGGGATGCTTCTTCCAGCCTCTAATTTTCCTTAAATCTATAATAATGGACTTACCCCTCTATGTTTCGGCTGGCCATTCCCCCAATCCCTTTGTTGGTAGAGAGGTGAGTCACCTATGAATATAAGAGTATTACAGAGTGGCAAGTATGCTCTCCTCTTCCATCCCCAGTATCATTCCCTGCCCCCTGCATTACAAAGATATTGCAGCGTATCTTGAAAAGAAATCATTATCTGGCCATTTTTTATTTAACCTTTGACAGGCTTCTAAAAAATCAATAAAATGTAAACAGCATCGTTTAATGCATGCATCAGCTGTACTGGAAATAAGAAAGTCCTTGTGCAATCACTTTTATATTCGTATGTATAGTCATATGCTTACACACGTATGTACCAGAGCCTTTTTAGGGAAATACTCATCCTGACTGTTCTGTTCAAGGAAGTTCAGGGTCATGTGATTTATGAGCTTCAGTGAGCCATCTCAAGTTTTACAGTGACTGTGTCCACTCTATGAAAATGTCTTTGGCATTAGGTAAGATCTGCATTAAAGACTTTATTTCTTGAACGCCTGCCCTTTTCTGAAACCCTTTCTTCTCTCCCTCTTTCTCTCTGTCTCTGCCTCCCTTTCTATCCCTCACTTCCAATTCCATCTTCAAGTTTCTCTCCTCTCTTGCTTATGTCTTTCCTCCCCTCTCAGCCATACATTTTTTTTTTTATAAAAAAGATCCAATTCACTCCTTCAGATTTCACCCATTCTCCAACCCCTTGCAAACTGGCTTTTCCATCACAATCCACTGAAAACCACTGCTGACCAGGTGGTCAGCAACGTAATCGTGGATGATTTCAGTGGACACAGCATAGAACATGTTTGTGCTTAATGTATCAGCAGCATCTAACTCTTTGACAATATCATTTGTCTTTAAAAATGTGTGTAATATGACCATGTTTTCTATCTAATGTTTTCTAATAACCAGAAATTATTAAGGCCTGAACTCAATGCTTCTTGTGAAATCTATTTTCTGTCATAATTTCCAATTTTTAAAAATTTAAGCATATGGTCTCCTTGAAAGTATTCTATTTTTATTTTTATGCTCATATTTCTGGGTTTTGTGCTGCTCCACCTTCAAACTTTCTGTTTCTTTTTTTATTTTTTATTTTTTTGAGACAGAGCCTCAAGCTGTCACCCTGGTTAGAGTGCCGTGGCATCATAGCTCACAGCAACCTCCAGTTCCTGGGCTTAAGCGAGTCTCTTGCCTCCGTCTCCCAAGTAGCTGTGACCACAGGCGCCCGCCACAACGCCCGGCCATTTTTTGGTTGCAGCTGTCATTGTTCTTTGGTGGGTCCGGGCTGGATTCGAACCCGCCAGCTCAGGTGTACGTGGCTGGCGCCTTAGCCTGTTGAGCCACAGGCGCCAAGCCCAAACTTTCTGTTTCCAATTGATCTCAACATAGAATCATTTTAAATGATCTAAATTCTAATGTTAACCTAATTTTAAAATTTTATTTTAAAAATTTAGTTAAACTTCTAACTAAAGTTAGCATCATATACTAATGAAATTATGTACAAAACCTAGTTGCCGTTTTAAAGAATAAGTACAATGCTTCCAATGTGTTATATAAATATGTTTATTATATAAATATGTTCCTACATTTATATAAATTTTAGTGCAATTTAAATTGTTTAATATTGCAAAATATCACTTAGCCTCTAATAACCTGTGCAACTATTGAACATTGCCATTAATTTATATCTCTAAAATCAGAAAATGGTCCCATGGAAGAGCAGGAAAATGAATGATCAACATGACCACAGAATAAAATGTAATTTTTTACATTCTATTCTGTGCATGAGATCTGAAGAGCTTTGACAAGTTGATTGACCTGTTCTCTCCCTTCCCTAAGCCCTTCCACTTCCTAATTCCCCTCTGCACCCTGAAACAGTGCCCAGCTCTGATGTCAACAGCAGCAAGACCCTTGAACCTTAATAGTGTTAGGATACAGATGTTTTTTGTTTTGAAAACATGTGGCAAATATGTAGAGAATCAGTCAGTCTCCTGAAGCCTGAATGGAGTTAGAGCTGAGAGCAGGTGTTTAGAGGGACAGGTTGCACCATGCTGGTGTTGATCCTGGATATGGAGCAACAGAGGAGCCAGGCGTTGTTTCAGGATTTATTGTGTGTTTATGCCATGGGGGGCCCTAAACTAAAGGAAACAGGACAGGCCTTGCTCATGTCTGAGGGCAGAACTTCCAGCTGAAATACTGTTATTAGCATCTCTACTTTGCAGAAGAGAAAAATGAGCCACAAGAGGATGAAGTGAGCTGGATGCAGTGGCTCATGTCTATAATCCCAGCACTTTGGGAGTATGAGGTGGGAGGATCACTCAAGATCACGAGTTCAAAACCAGCCTGGGCAGCACAGTGAAATCCCATCTCTACAAAGAATATTATTTTAAAAATTAGCCAAGTGTTCCTTGTAGTCCTAGCTACTGCGAAGGCTGAGGCAGGAGGATCACCTGAACACAAGAGTTCAAGTTTTCAGTGAGCCGTGGTTGCACCACTGCACTCAGACTGGGCATCAGAGCAAGATCTTGTCTCTTAAAAAAAAAATAATAAAGCATTGTGCCCATGATCACATGAACACACATCTAATAAGGGATTGATCTGAAATAGCTGCAGGTCTATGCATTTTCATGTTTGTACTCCCCCACCACCACCAAAAAAAGTACCTATGTTTTAGGACACTCAAAGTTCAGGATGCCTTAATACAATCCAAAAACAAAGGACAAAATTAAACTAAGCAGAAATTTTCACACTTGCAGTTGAGTATTGCACTAATTCTTTTTTTTTTTTTTTTTTTTTTGCAGTTTTTTGCTAGGGCTGGGTTTGAACTCACCACCTCCTGCATATGGGGCCAGCGCCCTACTCCTTTGAGCCACAGGTGCCGCCCACTAACTCTATAGTTTCACAATTAGCAATGAATGAAGGAAAGTGAAAAACAAAACAAAACAATCAGAAGTGTCCTTCCTTGTAATCAAATATGCTTGTAAATACCTAGTCCAAGGGAGAAATGTGGCTGAAAACTTATTTTTAAATTTACTTTTTCTTTTTATCTCTTGTTCCCTCTCTTTTTGCCATTCCAAAGTATCTCCTTTGCAGCTGCAGCATAATAGCAAAGAAATCACTCTAGAGGGAGTCAGTTACCTATTTTCCTCAGGGCTAGAAGTAACCAAGTTGCAAGAAGAAATTAATTTATGCTAATGTCTTAAAACCCTGCCAAAATGTTTCTCGCTATCTCCATTAGCATTTAGGATCCAGACCACAATTCAGAGTAATATATTCTAGTGACATTAATATAAATTTTAGTATTGATATAGTAGCTGAAGTTCTGTAAAATATTTCTTAAAATTGCTTTTGTATTACTCTGCTAATGAAAAGCAAGGTGACCCGAGTATAATTAGACTGAACAACGTCTGCAACACACAAAGAATTTTCAAAAGGAGAAGACGAGTGGGAGTTAAAATTGCTTCTATGACCTTGGTCAAGTTTTCAGATCTTAGAACATACGATTACTGTAATTCCAAGAAAATTTCCCTATGAGAGAAACTGAGATATTTGGCAAATTGTAATCAGAAGGCAGGGTTTGGATACCATGTCCACGTCCCTGCCATCGTGTCTTTCTGTCTTCTGGGTACAGTGACACAGCATTCTCTCAATGCTAGAAACATGTACTCCATTTCAGCTAGTATTCTCAGCTGGTCTCATTCATTCCTATGATTTAATCAGTAGCTACTGACTAAGGATTGTGAAAGAATATTCTTCTGCTGCTATATTGGCAATTTAGCACGAGAGTCCCTTGAAGTCATAAAGGTTGAGTAGTGAAATTTCAGATGCTGTGACAAGTTCAAAGTGGAAAGTTGAGAACAAAGGGATGGATGGAGGCTGCAGTCTCCTTCATACCACCCCATGTGAGTCCCTAGCTCACTGATGCATAAGATGACCCATTCTGTAAGGGCATCGAGAACATTCCTCCTTTCCCAGTGCCCTTTTCCCCCCCAAACACTGTAGTACATGTAGTACATGATGTCATCAACTAGACTGAAGCCCATTGCTTTCTTAAAGAGATCATACTGTGTAAATACTGCCAATTGAATTTCTGTTTATAGGTACTTTCATGGATAGCAAAATTTTTAAAACAAATTCTCATTTCTTTAAGATTTAAGATAATGATTGCATTCTCTTTGCCTAAGAAGTGACACCTGTCATCACTAAATAACATTCATAGATTTTCAGAATGCTGCATTGGAATGACGGCATAGAAGCTCATCTAGTTCACCATATTTTCCCAAATTCTCTCTTACCTTCTACGCTTTTTCTTCTGATGAGGAATTTGAGAGAGAAAAAAATTGAAGGAAGTCATAGCATCCCACTAATTCTTATCTATCACCAGAAAATGAGTGGAAGAAAAATATCTCCTTGTGAAAGAAAGGAGCCAGGGATGACTTGTTTCAGGTAGCTCTTGGCATCACAGGATAAGAAAAAGGACTCAGGCTATCAGCCAGGGATTCAGGGAGAGATCGGCCAAAGCAAGCCATGCCTGTTATAAGCCAACAGCTCCCCAAAAGACCCAAGTCTGTCTCAGCCTATCTCAGCCTTGGTCCCCAGCATGCCCCCACCTTGGGTTAATTCTGAGAACAGATATCTGATGAGCAAGTTCTCTGAGTTCCCTTGACTCCCTAGCCACGATTAAAACAATGATTAAAAACTTACTCAAGCAGAGTTTCCCAGGTTACTGAGTTTCCCAAGCTACTGAGCTATCCAAGCTGTTCCCATGCCAATCACCATGCAGTAGCCCCCTGAGCCAACTACCTGACTGTAACCTCGCCCCCAGCTAACAGTCATGTTTTGCTTCTGTTTTCACTTGGCTTGCCACATAGCAACGAAAAAGGGTATAAAAGGCTGTCTGCTTTTCTCTTCGGGGGTGTTTGCCCTTTGGGGCAGCAACCTGCCTGCACAGGTGTAATAAATCACCACCTGATGTGAGCCTGAAGTGAAGTCCATGTTTTTCTTATGGGTGGTGACAGTTACAACAATGCCAAGCTCAAGCACTAGAGATTCCAGAGGATCAATGAGAAAGACCACAGAGGGAGAGGGTATAGGGCAGAGCTTCACAAAGGGACAGAGGAGGATGACATTTGTTACTTCTGTTCCTGTTTCATGCTTTCACATTGGAATGTTCTGTCTGGGCAGTCCTGGTGACAGAAGAAGATTTTCCTCTCATTACAACTAGCAAAACTGCCAAGCACCTTACTGGCCAGGGCTCCAGAACTCACTCCAGCCAAAAAGCAAGGTCTTTAGGCCACAGCAGAGCTTAAAGGAGGGTTCCCAAACTTGCCCAATCCTAGGAATAATCGAGGATCTTGTGAAAATACAGATTTCCAGGCTTGTTCCCTGGGGATTCTGATTCGGGAGGTTGAGAAATTTGTAGTTTTTACAAGCATTCTAAGTAACTCTAATGATCAGACGGATGGGCGTAATTAAGTGTGGACTTTCCCATAAAAAAAGAAGAGGCCTACTCATTGTGCATCTCGGGCAGGGACATTAACATTTCTAAAACCCACTTGTCATATTTATGAAATCGAGGTAGTAATTGTAAGAGTGAACATTAGATTGAATCCTAAAAGTAGTCTCTGGTCAGGTGCGTTCAATAGCTATTAGCTTCTCTTTTCCATTTGCCAGTGTCCTTAGGGATACTTCTAGATATTAGGCTCAATGCATAATAGAAAGTCCCCAATTATTGAGACAGAGGACTAGCCTGCTTTAAATAGAATAATGTTGAGAGCTTCTACTGAGTGATAAATAAGAATTATCGAGGTAAGAGCCCAGATGTCAGACTATGTTTGCCGAGTGCAGTTGCTGAAAGATGGACAGGAAGTGAGTCAAAAAGAGATGCATGCTGTCTGGAAGTAGTTAGCCTGTCTTTGCCTCTGGACTGTGATCTGCACACTGCAAATCTACTCACCCTCATCTATCCGCTGGTGTGTTCTGACTCCATTCCATGTGGCATCCACCATCCAGCATTCCTTCTTTGGCTGTGTTTGGTTTGGCATCTGAGAGTAATGCATCAATTTCACTCTGTCTCAGCCCACCCCTCTGCCACTATGAGTGGCTCCAGTTTTTCGATTCCAGGCTTTCATCTTACAACTTTCTCTTATGTCTTATCTTTTCGTGTTTCCCTCACCCTCTCACCTCTGACAGCCACTGAGAGGAAACCCACGACATAGTTTTAGACAGTCCTTGACAATAAATAATTGAAATAGGATGGAAATGAAGAAGCCTATGGACAAGGACACACAATAAAGGAATAACCTCTGAACAACATCCTGGAGCAAAATATGCTACAAAGGTTAACAGTTTATCTCTCTAAGTCTCCACATCTTGCAAGGCTTCGGCACGTTGGGTGCATGTGGCATAGTGGGGAAGCTTTCAGAATCCCGAGGCCTCAGCCATCTCCAGAAATTCTGATTTCATTGTTCCTGGGCACACCTTTGGGCACTGAAAGTTATAACGGCTTCCAGGGTCATTGTAATCCACAGGCAAGGCTGAGAATCACTGTTCTCTCAACTTCAGCAAGAAATAAGCAAATGGCATTGCTGCAAATACTTGATTGCCCCAGGAGACAACCCAGGCTTGGCCATATCAAACAATGGCCAGTCCCTTAGTTACAAACATCTGACTCATGTACAACCTGAATTTACAAACAGAGGCTAGAACAGTAAATCCTCAAGTGACAAACATCTGGTTGGCTTTAACTCACATTTATGAACGGATGCAGGTAACAAGTAAATGTACCTATTCCGAGTTATATACAAATTCAACTTAAGAGCAAAGCTATAGAACCCACCTTGTTCATAACCTAGGGATTGCCTGTATATACCTCCACATTCCCTTTCCCTGAGAATATTCAAAATTTTTAAGGAATAATGATGGGGGTCAGAACAGACTAGAACAAAAGTCAGTCACCAAAGGGCAGGGCTCTTGGAGAAGCCCAGAGAAAGGAGTTTCTTGATGTAAATGAGGAAGGACACTGACTCTTGGCAGCCAGAACTTCTGGGTTCCATCCTGGTTTTGTCAGTTACTTGGGATCATGGAAATCATCTCCTGATTCTGGGAAGCTACGACCTCATGGATAAGGCTCGTTATTCCTCCCCATTCCTCCTGACCATTGTGGTGCATGTGAGATGTTTTATAAACAGCAAAGGCAAAGCATCACGGGCCTGAGGTGCTGTGCCCTGTGAATGAACAGGTCCACCTTAAGCTTACAGACGGTCACCCGCTGGTTATTTTGGGCTTGAATTGCTTTGCAATAGCTCAGGTTTTCTCAGCCTTTCCACTCATTAGAATCCCTTGGAGATCTTTTGCAGGTTGCCAGTGCCCCAGCCTGACCTCCAGAAATTCTGATTTAAACTCTCTGGGGTGGGGGCTAGCCAGTTAGTACTTCCAAGTCTCACCTATTGTGTCTAGCTGGGGGAGGGCTGGGGGGAGGTCTCCAAATTCAAATGCTTCTAAATAGCAATGTTTTACTAAGTTGTTGTGGGTTTTATTGTTTGTTTTGTTTTGCTTCTTGCCCCCTTTGATGTTCCAGGAGTTCTTAGTCCTGACCTCCTGCGGGAAACAGTGAGTCAGCTGCAGTCCCCCAAATGCTACAGCTCTGAGCTCCTGCTGCCTTCACTGTTTAAGCTCCATGGAGTCAGGAGGGAGGTGCTCTCCCCTGAGTCATCATGCCCTATAAACAGCCCTGGAGTCAGGTTGCTGCTCATTCTGACCCAGCCACAGATGCCTCCTGCTCATTTTATTCCATTCACAGGCTCTGCTGAGGCAGCTCTCACCTGGGCCCTCTGAGATGTGCAGAGACTATCCAGTTACCACCTGCAGGTCATTTAGAGGCCACAGAAGCAGAGAAAGCAGAGGGAAAGAAGGAGGGAGAGAGAGAGAGAGAGAGAAGGAGGGGAGAAAGAAGAAGAAGGAGGAGGAGGAGAGAAAAAGAGAGAAGACATCATTATTTCCCTATCCTGTAGTCCTATCTTCAATTGCATTTACTCCCTTAAGAAACTACTCAGGCTCATCATCACCTCACAGAATTAGAAGCGTAAATAGCCTTAAGGACACTCAGGCTGGTTCTTACCAAGGCAGGGCCTTCCAGCCACTTGGAGTTCATATAAAAGGGACAGGGCAGGTCTTGAGAGGGCTGATGGGCCAGGAAAGTTTGGGATTATGGAGTCCTCTTTCAGGGAAGATGCATCCTGTAGAGCCCTGTGGATGGCTAGGGACTACAAAGGACCTCTCATCCCTACAGAACTGAGAGGGGACTTCCCTAAGTGCCAGGTCACTATGGAGTAGCTATTCTCACTGGCACTCAGGAACCAGCCTCTGCCTCCTCAATCGACTTACCAATAGTTTTCTATTTACTGTGATTACTGATATTCAAATCATTAACTCACTTACTGGACTATAAATTCCTAGACACATCTCTGAGTCATCTTAGAATTCCCAAGGGGGAATAGTCATAGTCACTGGTGTGCAGCAAAAATGTGTGAATGGACAGATAGTGAATCAATGAGTCTAGGGACTGAATGGGGCTGATCAAATTGTTTTCTCACATTGTTCCAAAATGATAGCTCCTTGTAAAGGTTAAATGTTATCAGACAATAGAGACAAGGAGATGAGAGAGGATTTGAAAGCATAAAGGAGAGTCAGGAAGATATGTTAGCTCTGACTGCCGTTCTGACCACATCACACCATTCCCTCGCCAGCCCAGCCTCTGCCCTCATACATGTCCTTATGTGGATGGGTTTTGCTCCACGCCCTTAGCTTCCTGCAGGGGGCACTAGACAAGTTCCCTGTAGACATTCAATGAGACCCAAGGCCAGTTCCCAGCCACCCTGCTACTGAAGTCAGTAATGGCAACTCCTCAGGGAAAAGACCTTTTCTCATTTGTGTGGTATTTTTCTTTTTTGCTCTATGTCCTCCCCGTGTTCATTTGCAGCACGTTTGGCTGTAGCTGACAAAATCACTTTGAGGCATTGCCATGTCAAGGTTAAATCTGGGAGCAATGTTCTGATCTCTACTGCCATTGTACAGAAGCTGGGGAAAACAGTTCCCTGGGGAAGGTGACAAATTGTACGTGGATACTTGCTCTTATGTAATGCTTTCAACTTCGTAGGATTTCCTAGGTCAAGACCTTATGCCCTATGCCAGACAGTAATCCCTTTTTCAGGGTCAAGAGCATGTCTGTTTCCATTGTGAGTCCACTTTATTTGAAGAATTTACATTTTCATGTGGGTTTCCAAGATGGCAGGGCTTAAATCTTAAGGAAATTTGATGATCGAAGGTAGCTACTGCCCTTATTTTCCTCTCAAGTTTGTTTAATCAGAAAGTGGATTCCAGCTGTCCTTAGGCCAAGACAAGTCCCAGTGTGTACTTTTGTTTCCTCCACCTCTGAGCCACCCACTCCTTTAGGAGAAACAGAACACTAAACAAAGAAAGGCAGAAAGATGCAGTTCCAAGGCCAGACACCTGTTTGGTTCAAAATTAATTAACCTTTACTCAGGACCTACTATGCTTCAGGCTGTTTCTATACCCACATTTTATTTAATCCCCAGACAAATTCTGAAGTAGGTATTAGTCTATCTGTTAACAAATGAAAATATTGAGGCTCGAAGTGATAAAATATTATGCATCAATTTTTTTCAAGAATAAACAAAAATATTGTATAGGTGGTGAAATCACAAATGTGTACAATGGGAAGAAAATATGGTGGTTATTTCTGATGAGAAGACTGTGAATCCCGATAACTTTATTCTTTATATTTTTACCCTCTTTAAATACCTGCAGTGATCGTGTATTATTTTTTAAATTGGTCAGTGATATGTATTTTGAAAAGAATAAGAAACAAAAGTGCAACCCAGAGGCTCCACCTGTTCACAGGTGCATTGTTACTAGGCTTCTGAGCCAAGACTTTATTCTTCATAATGGAGAACTCTCGTCTCTGTTCCACGAGGCTTCACAATGTGAAGCGGCTGGGAGGAGCACAGGCAAGGGAAGGTACCCCCTAACACCTCCTGCCCTGAGACTGTTCCATGTTGAACTATAGTATAGACACGAGAAAACAAAACAAAAACTATAGGGGAGAAAGAAATGAAAGCGAAAGCAGTGTTCATGTAGGCAGTCCCTAGTGAAGGAGGGAGCTAGGACTCACAGGGGAAATGGGCCAGCGCCTTCAGGGGAGTCCCAGAGAGCCTGTCTCCTCTCACTTTGCCTAAGTTTCCTGAAGTTTCAAGATTCAGCAGGATACAAATGATTGCTATTATCTGAATTCCAAATCCAAGTGCCCTTCACTTCATTCAGGGTCACTGAGTTGCTGTGTTGGTATGCGTCATTCCAAGTGCAAGTTCACTTTCAAAATATATTATGTTATGATATCTATTCCATGCGCTACCCAATTGTGCCACTTTACTAGGTATATACCCAGAAGACCAAAAAGTCGCATTATAACAAAGACATCTGTACCAGAATGTTTATTGCAGCCCAATTCATAATTGCTAAGTCATGGAAGAAGCCCAAGTGCCCATCGACCCACGAATGGAGTAATAAATTGTGATATGTGTATACCATGGAATATTATGCAGCCTTAAAGAAAGATGGAGACTTTACCTCTTTCATGTTTACATGGATGGAGCTGGAACGTATTCTTCTTAGCAAACTATCTTAAGAATGGAAGAAGGAGTATCCTAATGTACTCAGCCCTACTATGAAGCTAATTTAAAGGTTTCATATGAAGCCTATACCCCAACTATAGCACAAGAATATGGGAAGGGAGGGAGGGTAATTGGTGGGGCCACACCTATGGTGCATCTTAGAAGGGTACTGGCGAACCTTGCTAAATGCAGAATACAAATGTCTTCATACAATAAGTAAGAAAATGCCATAAAGGGTATGTTATACAGTTTGATGAAAACATTTCAGATTGTATATGAAGCCAGCACATTGTACCCCTTGATTGCACTAATGAACACAGCTATGATTTAATAATTAAAAAAAGCGTGAAAAGAAAAAAAAAATCCACTGAGAGTACCCATAATACAAAGTCCCGAATCTGTAGATGTGGAGAGAAGGGAATGCTTCTACACTGCTGGTGGGATTGCAAACTAATACAACCTCCAAGGACAGAAGTGTGGAGAATTCTCAAAGAACTAGAAGTTGACCTTCCATTTGATCTCACAAATCCCACAATCCCATTACTAGGTATCTACCCAGGGGCAAAAAAAATCCTTTTATCACAAAAACATTTGCACCAGAATTTTTATTGCAGCTCACTTCTGATTACCAAGACATGGAAGCAACCCAATTGCCCATCAACCCATGAATGCATTAACGAACTGTGATATATGTGTACTATTCAAACATAAGAAAAGAGGGAGACTTTACATCTTTTGGATTTACCTGGATAGAGTTGAAACACATTCTTCTCATTAAAGTATTGCAAGAATTTGAAAAAAAGTATCCCAACACTAAAATGAAAACAATACCTAAACAACTATATGCCCACATGAGTGGTAAAACACAAATCTAGTCTAGCAAGAGGAAAGGAAGAAGAGAGATAGGGGAGAGGGGAGAAACAAGAGACATTGGTGGGAGGAGGGTAGGCAACTGGCGGGGTCTCACCTAATGTGCACACTGTGAGGGTGTTCAGCCCACTCCCTGGGTGAAGGGCTGAACTACAACTTGAACTTTACCTTGGAAATGGGAACAATGTAACCCAAACATTTGTATCCTCATATTATTCTGAAATTTAAAAAAAATCCAAAACAAAAAAGAAAAAGAAAAGAAGGATTTACCAGCCTCCTCATCCCAGTCCCAGTCAAGCATTTTCCTGATTACTTATCACTAAGATCTAATCTGATACTATGACAGGGGATACACTTAAAGTCTTTAACAGAGGCAAACAGATTTTTACCAATATGTGCAGAGCTGTTGATGCCAATTAATTCACTTGACCTTGGTCCAGAAAGCCACTTTATTTGACTTTTATTTGGTGTTGTGTAGATGTAAATATGCAAGAAAATGGCTTAAAGATGTTTATTTCTATGACTGACTGGCATAGCTAAGAGCTCTGAAACCTGACAGTGTGGAAAACATGTCTCCCTTTTCTATTTTCCACATCAATAAAAAGAAGCAATCAAAATTTTTCACCTGAAGATGAGCAAGAGATCTCATAAAGAAAAAAGATGGAGTATTTGATGAAAATACATGTAATTATCTTTTGTGCATTTTCAACCAGAGTCAAAGAAATAGATTTTCATAAATTAGAGCAGCTCCCCAATTTGAAACAGGCATTCTTATTCAGGGTGACAGAGTGTTGGGAAGACAGATAGGAATGCATTTGACAGGCAGATGCTGACTGGGAAACTCCGGTTAACGCCGCTATTGTTAGTGGATTGGAATCTAGATAAGACTCAGGGATTTTAGAAGACAAAGGGTGGGTTTGTATTGGGAGGAAGCCCCCTTCAACTCACTTGACCTCAAATCCATATGGGCAGCAGAGCACCATCAAAACACTTGCATGTGAATCCGTATCTAATATGGTATTTCTGTATAGCATCCATGGAGGAAAATAGAAGCTAACAAAAATTTATAACCAATTTTCCCATCCTCCCAACTCAAAGGAGGGAAAAACAGAGAAGGGCGTAGAATCGTGATGGAATTTAAACCAGAAGTGACTGAATTTACTTTGGGCAAGTTTAGGTTTTCTGATGACATTAGACACAGAGTGATCCAAAGAGAAGCTTTATTATAGAGCAGCGGTTCTCAACCTGTGGGTCACAACCCCTTTAGCGGGTTGAACAACCCTTTCACAGGGGTTGCCTAAATATATCTTGCATATCAGATGTTTACATTACCATTCATAACAGTAGCAACAAAAATAAATGAAAAATAAATGAGTTATGAAAAAGCAACAAAAATAATTTTATGGTTGGGAGTCACCACAACATGAGGAACTGTATTAAAGGGTCGTAGCATTAGGAAGGTTGAGAACCACTGTTCTAGAGAAAGTTAACTCTCTGAATCTACAAAATGTGGGGTATTACTGTAAGGTAGTGAGGCAAGCAAGGAGGATAAGAGAAAGAGCTAAAAACGGTGATGAGTTTTCAGCTGGAGTCCATCCTCCTTGTGATTCCAGGGTGAAGGGTGCCACAGACTTGCTTCACCCTGAGGCAAGGGGCCTGGGCTTCTGTAACTCCTCCCATCAGCCAATCATTGGCTGTAGTCTGCTTCTTGGAGGCACAGATACAGGTGTGTCATGTCTCAGGAGAGGCAATTCCCACCAGATGAAGGCGATTCTCTGAGAAGGAGAAGTTGTGAGCCCTTGCAAATGGCACTCTGAGAAGCTATGGGATAGGGTATGTGTATCTGTTGGTGAAGGGGTACTGGGTGAGTGCCAGGTCCCATATGCCCTGAGAAATCAGTTGAGTTTTTTCTTACTCCAGAATTCTAACATAGGTGGAGAAAAGCTCAAGGCTATCTCACGTGTTCTTGTTTTGTTTTGTTTTGTCTTTTAAGATAGAGTCTCACTCTGTCTCCCTAGGCAGAGTGCTGTGGCATCATAGCTCACAGCAACCTCAAACTCTTGCACTCAAGCAATTGTCTTGCCTCTGCTTCCTGAGCACATGGGACTCTAGGCACCTGCCACAATACCTGGCTAGTTTTTCAATTTATAGTAGAGATGGGTGTGTCAATCTTGGTCAAGCTGGTCTTGAATTCCTGAGCTCATACAGGTGTGAGCCATTGCACCCATCCTTTCACCTGTTTTTATTAACATCCAACTCTCTTCCTTTGTTTCTCCAGTTCTCATTCCTCCCACAACCATTTCCACTAAGTCTAACCCAGAAAATTGCTTTTACATTCTTGTGCATTCCTCCCGAGGCTATGGCTTATGGTATCTTATAGTTATCCTCTGATAACCTCCTTGGCTCTTACTATTCAACAACTTTGGACTCCAAAGGTCTATTTTTTCTCTTAAAAATGTGGCTCTTGGAATCCAGTATTTTCACTTGCAGTACTCTAATCTTCACTATCATGTAAAGAAGCACTAATCAAAAACTTACGTAATTTTTCAAAACCTCTATCTTTGCTATCCTTTTCAGGCAATAAATACCATTCCTTGAAAGGATAAGGAGCCTCCTCAAGGTATCTAAAAGGATGGTAACACCTGTAAGATATTATTTCCAAAGAGGAATTTGCATCATGAAAATAAATATGCTGAGTATTAATTGTTATATTTTGCTCTTGTCTGAATGAAATTACCATAAGTGTAATCAAAAAATAAAAAGGGTTGGTTAAAAGACAAAGCATGCGATTCCCAGAAGACCTGCAGCAATGAAGAGCTTCACACAAAAAATATCCTGGGTCGTATGAACTCAGTGCCATAATTCCCATGAAACCTTGTGGTCTGGGAATCAGACTATATTTCTGATCTGTATTTCTGGTTTTGCTTCTTCTGGGTACATTAAAGGACTATATTATCTGTTCTTCTAGGCATCACCATGTCACTTACTTTTGCCATTGAAGCATGAGAGTGGTGTATGTCACTTGTAGGCCAAAGATTTCAAAATCAGTGTGTGGTTTACCAAGTTCCCTTACCTGTACCATATGATGAATGACAATTAGTTTCACACATTCATTCTAGAAAAAGTGCTACCTCACTGCTGAATATCACTATGGTGACCTTTGAAGTATGCTCCTCATGAAACTATGCACAAATGCCAGCACTTAGTCCATTCTTCAGAGTAATTTTAGAACTCTTTTTCTGGAATGACCATCGGAGCAATTGTCATAGGAGGTCTGGCAATTAAGTTTCGAACTTGCTGCTGTGCGTTAATATTGGTAGCACTGTACAAACAACTCAGCAAGGTTTTATAAGGTTGGTATATCTGTGTCTCACAGCTGGTTTGTGTTAATGTGTGTCAGTTTCTTGCTGAGTGGTGTTCATTATTGTTGTTGTGTGTTTTTGTATGTTGTATGATGACAGCTCTGTTGGTCATTGCAGAAAAAGAGTTCCAAAATTGCTTTGAAGGGTGAGCTAGGGATAGGTGTCACTGTAAAGTTTCCCAAGGAAAATTCTTTGAAGGTGACCAGAGTGATATTTGACAATAAGGTATGTAGCTCTTTTCCTAGGATAAGCTCACAGACTTAATTGTTATAACTCATAACAATTAGCCATAGTCAAGGTGGTAGAAATTATAAGGCTGCATCCCTTAGTGTAGATGATGTGGATTAGAGTGCTCAGCCAATGTGTTATGATCAAGAAGTAAACTGTTAAGAGTTTCAACTTACTTTGATACTGAAAAGTGTTCCTTAGCTTATCCTAACTGATACCTTGTGGGTGGGGTAGATAGAGGAGATTGCTCTTGCTAGAATTGATGAGCACAGGGATGCCACCGCCCCCCCCCCCCCGGGCTTTTTCATCTACTCTGAAGGAACAGGGCAGGATGATGTCTGGGAAGCTGTGTCATTCATCATTGGTCTTATCTTCTGAATTGCTGTTTGATGCCTCCTGTTGATACTGCATTCAAAATGGCAATTGTTCTTTTTTTAAGCTTTATTTTTACTTGACACATAATAATTATACGTATTTATGGGGTACATTGTGTGTTTTGATATATGCACATATTATGTAATGATCAAGTCAGGTTAATTAGCATATCCATCACCTGAAATGTTTGTTGTTTCTTTGTGATGAGGACATTCAAAATCCTCTCTTCTAGCAATCATGAAATATACAATACATTATTGTTAACTGTAGTCACCCAACTGTGCAACAGAATACCAGGACTTATTCCTCTTATTTAACTGTAACCTTTAGAGTAGGAGACTAAGAATGGGGGCAGGTGCAGACTGCAGGGGCTTGTAGATACGGTGCAGGTATTAAAGTAAACAAGCTTCAAGCAGAAACTAGTTAGAGGGGCTGATAACTACAGGCAGGAACCAGCCTGTCAGCTCACCCTGCCACCTTACTTAAACATGGCTAATTACAATATCATTTACATTGCAGTTTTAAAACTTCTCTGCCCTTCAAATCACCCTGAGAGTTCCAAGACAACCATTTAAAGTATAAAAATGAAAGGGAACCCAATTCTAGGAGTTACTACCCAAATCTTATTGAAAGCCACGCCTTAGCCTTGAATATTTCTCCTCTCAATTAGTAAGACTTCAAAAGACCAAAAACCACTTCCTCCCAGTGCAGCTCTTTGGGAGGAAGCGGGAGCCCTCCCCAAGGTGTACTCTACTTTAACACCTGCACCCACTCTGCAAGACCCCACACCCTGTCTCAGCCCTGTCTCTCAGTGTCCTTTTCCAACATAACTTTATGCCCATTGACTGACCTCTTCCCATTCCCACTCCTTCTTGCCTTCCCCAGCCACTGGTAACCACTGATCTCCTTTTTTTTTTTTAAACGATTTTACATATGAATGAGATATCTATCCTCCATGCTAGATATATTTTACTTAAAATAATGTCCTCTAGATTCATCTATGTTGTGACAAAATAACAGGATTTCAATCTTTTTCTAAATAGAGGAATAGTATTCTGTTGTATATATATATACACCACATTTTAAAATTCACTCATCTGCAGGACACTGAAGTTGATTCCATACCTTGGCAATTGTAAATAGTACTGCAATAAACATTGGAGTGTAGACGTATTTCCCACATACTAATTTCATTTCCTTTGAACATGTACCCAGTAGTGAGATTACTGGATAATACATATAGTAGTTTGACTTGTAAGTTTTTGAGGAAAAAAAAAGCTCCATGCTGTTTTCCATGATGGTTGTACTAATTTTACATTCCCACCTACAGTGTGTAGAATTTCCCTTTTGTCTCCATCCTCACCAACATTAGTTATTTTCTGTCTTTTTCATAATAGTCTTCCCAACAAGAATAAGATAATAACTTAATGTGGTTTTGATTTGCATTTCCCTGATGGTTGATCATTTCTTTGTTTGCCATTTGTTTGTCTTCTTTTAAGAAATGTCTATTCAGATATTTTGCCCATTTTTAAATTAGATTACTTGTTTTTTCACAGTTGAGTTGTTTCATAGCTATTATCCAAAAGTGGTGCCATCCTTGCTGATGCCTGGAGAATCCCTCAATTATTATACACACTCAGAGCTGTTTATCCAGTGTTGTGGACCTTCCATATCAGATGCTATGTGAGGTGCACTATCCCAGCTCTGGGATAGCCACTAGCATGGTATATTCTTGTCTGAGGAGCTGCTGAGAACAACACGATCAATGCCTTTGCATGATTAAAGGTTAAATTGCTACTTTCACTTATGGTTTGTTGTTTTAAACTACTTCAAACATGTGATATATGTTTATAATTGAAGAACCACAAGAAATAGCCACAATATAAATTTGTAAATTTCTCTATTTCTTCCCTACACTTAGATTGTATACCAAGTTGTGGTACTTCCAAGGCAAAGTCACAGGGTTTGTAGTGATTGCCTTGTGGCTGGAGTTTGCTATTATGAAATAATATGCAGGATTTTTAAAATGATTCCAGGAGCTCTTTCTAATTGCCTGGTAATGACTTAGCAGGACCAGGCACTACATGTACTTTAGCTTGCCCAAATTCAACCTCTCATGCGTCCTCTGCTGTCCTCCCACTAGGCGCAATTAAGGAGTTAAGAGCCAAGTGGCTGTCATTCCTAGAGTTTATATGTATTAGTTAATTTGAATGCTTGTTATTAGTTATCTGAAAGCTTGACTGGGGCTGAAGGATCCACTTCCAAAGTGGCTGGCTTACATGGCTGGCAGGTGAGGGCTGCTTGCTGGTAGGTGGCCTCGATTCTTCTCCATGTGAACCTTCCTGCAGATTCACTGCCTGAATGTTCTCACAACATGGGAGCTGGCATCTCCAGAATGAGTGAGAAGAGAGCAGGTGGAAGCTTCTATGACCTAACTTCCAAGGTCATCTGCCGCATTCTGTCTGCTAGGAGTGGGTCACTAGGTCTGGGAATTCAAAGAGAGAGGCATTAGGATTCGCATTTAGAGAGGTGAAGGGACAGGTAATTAGTGAACATACAGTATTTTAAAACTATCACATCCTGTAAATTCAGATAGCTTCAGTGTGAATTCCAATTTTTTTTTTTATTTCACTTAACATTCACTTTCAAGCTTGTACTATAAGACGATAGAGGAGAAGGAATGAAGTGGGCAGTGTGCCTCTCTTGAAATGCAAGCCTACTGCATGTCTGTCCAGAACATTCTCTCAGGCACAGTTTTCCTTCCTGTGAGATAATGAATGGCCAGAGGATCATACACTTTTTTTTTTTTTACTGACCCTTAGCTTTTCTATGTACCCAGTATAGCCTGCCTTTTATTCTGTAATGAGTAGGATGTTGTATTATCTTGTCTTGTCTTGCCTATTTTGCAAAAATAGTTTTCCCTTGTACCCTGTGGCTACCAAAATCAACTTATGTTGAAATTGCTTATATAAAATGATCCATTATTTGCATAAACTATGCAAATCCTCCTGTATACTTTCAAGCATATTTAGGTTACTTAGAATAACCTAATACAATATAAATCCTATGTAAATAATTGTTATACTGTATTGCTTATTTACATTATTTTTATCCTATTATTGTTACTTGTATTATTTTATTTTTCTGAAATAATTTCAATCCATCATTTGTTGAAGCCCAGGATACAAAACCTGGGCATATCGAGGACCTATTGTAGCTGAATAAAACCCATGCAGCATGTTCTCCAGGACTACTGGTAACTTGTACCAGTGGGACTTAACATTCTGGCAATGAACGTGCAGAAGATAGGGCGGCTGACACTGTTCTTGACTTCCCCTCCTTGTGGGAGTGGCTCAGACATGAAATGCAGCTAATCCTCTTGCTATAGTTCCCCATTCCTCATCTTTTCTTTCATTCCACCTTCAACTAGTTCTTGAGCAGCCCAGTCTGTATCAGGAAGGAAGGCAGAATAGTAGTAGTAGCTCAGGTGTTTACTGTCTGAAGCTGGTCTTGGAACTCTTCTGAATTGTTTCCTTAAAATGGAGATTCCTGAGAGCTCTGCCAAATACACATATACCAAATCAAAACGTCTCGAGTGGCTATTGGGAAACCACATTGAGTAATTTTGAGGACCACTGACCCTGTGTGATAAAACTTAGTCCTTAAAGCCACAATAATAGCTTTTGACTTGTATTTCATGAATACAAGTGAGTCTTAGGCTTTGGCAGGCAACAAGTTGCTAGGTCCCAACCATCCCCAGAACGTCTGATTCAATAGGTCTGAGGAGGGGCCAATAATATGTATATCTAATAAGTGCACAACAGATACCAATATTGCTGATTCAAGGACTGGACTTTGAGAACCAACAATCTAGATAATAGTTTGTAGTATTTTTTAAAGGCAGATGTGTGTTTGGTCCGATTAAGTTTAATGAAAATACCAGAGTTAACTTTGAAGCTAACATATGTGATGGAGGTCATGATGTCAAACTCCTCCCTCTAATACATGATTAAACAAAGTTAAAATTGCAATAAATTTTTCTTGGTCATTAAGTAAGTCAAAACAAATATAGAGAGATAGCTGTTTTTTCTGGCTCTTCTTCAAGTTTTCTCTCTCTCTCTCTCTTTTTTTTTTTGTAGAGACAGAGTCTCACTTTATCACCCTCAGTAGAGTGCTGTGGCATCATACAGCTCACAGCAACCACCAACTACTGGGCTCACGTGATTCTCTTGCCTCAGCCTCCCGAGTAGCTGGGACTACAGGCACCTGCCACAATGCCCGGCTAAGTTTGCTCTCTGTTGATCATCCAACCTGGGACTATTCTGATACAGAGTGATGTATTGCATAATGGTATTTCAGTCCACAACAGACTGCATAGCTGAGGGTGGCCCTGTAAGACTATAATCTGTGTTTTTGCTGTACCTTTTCCATGTTTAGATACACAAAAACTTATCATTGTGTCACAGTTGGCTACAGTATTCAGTACAGGAACATGCTGCACAGTTTTGTAGCCTAGGAGTAATAGGCTTCAGGGGTGTCCATGGGTCACATGTATATTATGTGAAGACTTTTTTGCTTATTTGTGCTGTAGAGTATTGCAAATATTATGCACAGATGCCATTTTTGTTTTGCTCATCAGCTTTTGTTAGTGTTTATTTATCTAATGTGTGTCCCAAGACAACTCTTCCTTTTCCAATATAGCTCAGAGAAGCCAAAAGTTTGGATACCCTTGGACTGTATAGCTTAGGTATGTAGAACGCTATAGCATCTAGGTTTGTGCATGCATGCATTCTGTGATGTTTGCACAGTGAAATTGCTTGAAGATGAAGTTCTCAGAATGTACCTCCATCATTAGACAACATAAGTGTTTCTGGGGCCAAATTATCATTGAGATAGAAAGGATAATCACCCCAGCTTAAATCAGTAAAGGTCTGAGAGGATGATGAAATTAGAAGATTTCACTAAACCGAATAAATATGACAAGAGGTCGTCTGCCTCACTGTCAAAAAGAATGTTGAAAGACTTGTCTCACCCTTTTGGGTGTCTTAGTTAAATCACCACAGGAGCAATTTCTTTTTATGAGACATATAAGAAAAATACAGACATGTGAAACTGTTATAAATAATGCACGTAGACTTGGTCTCAGAGCCTATGGCCAATTGCCAAGAAAAATATTAACATAGAAGAAACTGATAGTCTGAGAGTATGTGAATAATAGCATTTCAGATAAACATTTAGCACATGACCCCATGAGGCAAAAATACAGGACAATCTTCTAAACTGTGTGATTGCACAGACCCAAGGGCGATATTATGACTATGTCCAGCTTGCTGCTGACTAAATAAAAAGAGGTTCAATTCATCACAGATGAACAATAATTGTCTTCCTCACTAATTATTTATATCATAAGGCCATCTGTGATGTTTTCATGATTTCCAAAAGAGAGTGCACTCTGCTTGAAAAAGAGGAAATCTTGCCAGTTTAGAACTGACATCTGGAAGGGTTTGGAATTGAAAGGCTTAGCAAGAAAAAGGTGGGACTGCTTACAGGTGCCAAAGTTGAAGCAGGACTCTGAGTAACAGCGTCTGTTCTAGAGCTCAGAGTGAGAAATAACCTCTGAGACAAGGATGTGTGCACACACCCTTTAAATAGGTGGAGCTCCCACGGGAAGCCAGTAGGAGAGAAGGGGAGACAGGAAGGAGGCAGAAGGAAGCCAAGCAGGGGTAAAGCCCCAAGGAGGTAAGGTTCACCTGACACACAGGGGGGCTGAGAACTGTAAGACCCACCTCTAAGTCACTCTCAATCTGAGGAAGCTGGGCTTCCATTCTCTCACCTGTCAGCCACTGATCAAAGGCTGTTCCACATGCTCACTCAATATGCACACTGCTTCAAGAGCCCATGGCATACCACGGATGCTGGGAGTTTCAGGAAAAACAAACAAACAAACAAACAACAACTACATTAAAGTGGGGGATACATGGTACAAGTGCTCTAAAAGGAGTCTGATGTGTTCACGTTGAGACCCAGACCTAGTCTCACTCTTGGTTTTAATGTTTTTCCAGGGCGTAAACTTCAGGAGAATTATTAGGAAATCTGACTGTGAACTTACACATGATTTATGTTTTATTTCCTTCCTTCCTTCCTTCCTTCCTTTCTTCCTTTCTTTTTTTCTTTCCTTCCTTCCTTCTTTCTTTCTTTCTTTTTCTTTTTTTTTTTAGATAGAGTCTCACTTTGTTACCCAGGCTAGAGTGATGTGACATCATAGCTCATAGCAACCTCTAATTCTTGGGCTCAAGAGATCATCTTGCCTCAGTCTCAGGAATCATATGGAGACATTGATGTTGAAGAAGGAAAGAAGAGGTCAAAGATATAATCAGCAGAATTGAAGGGCAGGTTAGATGTATGGATGACAGAGGTCGAGAGACTATGATGATTCTCAGGGCTCTGGACTTGTGCAACTTCACACATGGCTTCCTTTCATCAAGGTGGGTCATATATGGAGGAGAAGCAGGCTTGGCAAAAAGGATTTTAAGTTCAATTGGGACTACAGGTGGCTGCCACAATTCCTGGCTAAGTTTTTCTATTTTCAGTGGAGATGGAGTCTTGCTCTTCCTCAGGCTGGTCTTGAACTCCTGAGCTCAAGCAATCTACCTGCCTCGGCCTCGCAGAGTGCTGGATTTCAGGCATGAGCCACAGAGCCTGGCCATGTTTCAATTTTCAAATAAAGTTGTAATGGTAATAAAAGTGGTATTTTGATCTCCATCCAATTGATCCCTACATTTTTATTTATTCATTTTTAAGACAAGGTCTCACAATGTTGCCCAGGCTGGTCTCAAACTCCTGAACTGAAGCAATTCTCTGCCTCAGCCTGCTAAGTAGTTGGGATTATTGGTGTGTGCTACCATACCTGGCTTTATCCCTATATTTTTGGTTTTTCCCTCAGTGGCTTGGAGTTAGAAAGGGAAAGAGATAATGCTTTTGTTTCAGTTTCATTTTTTTCTCCTTAAACTACCCCAAATGTGTATTAGAGGTCCTCTTGTCTTTTGAGTTGATATCATGGAATGTACCTTCTTACAAAATGTTTTTACATGACACCGGATGGTGCAGAACACATGGATGTGTCTTACACAACTCCACTTGCTTATCTCATAGTGATACCTCAATGCTGCACATCCAGAAACCCTCAGCAGGCTGCCAAGAATCAATGTAGCTGTAGAAAACCATGTGCAATATGACTCCCTCCCTAATTGTGCAAGAAACATCTGCTATCCTGAGCAATGTCTAGATGCCCCAGGGAGGCAAAACCGAAAAAAAATTTTTACATTATAAGACATGGATTTATCAATCTATAGAAATACATTTCAGTTGTGTGTCAATTCTCAATGTCTTATAAACTAGCAATTATTTTTTCCAACTAAGTTGCAAATAGGAAGCAAAGAGAAGGTATGAGAGAGCCACCTCCTGGACAGATCTGTTATGACCACAGTGGATTGTGGCCCTCTTTTCCTATATAACTCGTGAACCTCTGCAAAACTGAACCTACAATCCTTTTTGCGAAGCCTGCTTCTCCTCCATATATGACCCACCTTGATGAAAGGAGGCCATGTGTGCAGTTGCAAAAGTCTAGAGCCCTGAGAATCATCATAGTCTCTAGATCTCTGTCATCCATACATCTAACCTTCAATTCTGCCGATGATATCTTTGGCCACTTCTTCCCTTCTCCAACACCAATGCCTCCATACAAGGCTTCACCATTAATCATCTGAATGACTGATGAGACCTCCTGGAAGGTCCCCTCACCATTAGGATTAACCCTATGTCATCTATATTTTATAATGAATGCACAGTTTTTGTTGTCTCTAAAATATACATTTGATTATGCTGGTCTTTGATTTAAATGATTTCATATTATCTCCATTATGGCAGGATGATAATGCCTTTCAAAGACGTGCTCACATCCTCATCCCTGGAACCTGAGAATATCAACTTATTTGAGCAGAGAAGATGAGGTCCCAGCCAAGGAATGTCAACAGCCAGCAGAAGGTGGAAGAAACAAGGGAGGAAATCTCCCCTGGAGCCTCCAGAGGGGGTGCAACCTTGCTCACAATGTTGTTTAAAAAAATATTATTTTTTATTGTCAGGGATTCATTGAGGATAGAGTAAACCAGGTTATACTGACTGCATTTGTTAGGAAAAGTCCCTCATAAAATTGTGTCTTATCTCCAAGAGATGTGTCACACACCATGACCCTCCACCTCCCTCCCTCCTTAGCTCTCTCTGTTCCCCTATTTCCCCACCCCAGCCATGTACTAGCATCCATTGTCTCTCATATCAGAATTACCTTAATGCCACGCTTCTAGCTTCCAGAACTAGGAGAGAATAGATTACTGTTGTTTAAGGTCACAGAGCTCATGTTAATTTGTAATGACAGTTTTTGTTGTCTCTAAAATATACATTTAATCAGACCTATTGCCCTTAAGATACTGGCCACGGTGTTTTTGTATTACTCATGACTGTCATAATCTGGGCTCTGTTTTCATTTCCCAAACTATAGTCTCATTCTTTCCCAAATAAACTCTGTGCTGTAGTGTTGGGGATAACTGGAAGGTCTTGATTTGCACCACTTTCTTCTTCAGCTTTCTGAGATTACTTATTCTCTCACATTTCTCTTGAACACCCAAACCCTTCTCCTTGTGTGATAATCTGCTTAAGTGTACTAGCAGATCTATGTGACAGGTGAGTGAGATGGGAGGGGGATGACATGCCAATCTGAAGTTTTAAAAATGAAACTAATTACATGGGGCAATTTGTGGAAATGCGTTGACACATATGTGAATCATTGTCATTCAAACATGACTGAAAATGGATATCATAAACTTATCTTATATTTATCAGGTTTATAATTATAGTGCTAACTCATTCAGAGGATGATGGTTGATGTTTCAGAACGATAAGTGGATTGTTCACAACTTTAAAAATCAACCTCTGCACATGTGTGGTCAGAGTGACAGATTTTGTTGGGGTCCAATCCAATGTACTTTTCTGAGCCCTGTGGCCATGCTCAGCTGCTGAGAGCATTGGCTGTGGAGGGTTCACTGTGGTTTTATTTTCTCCCAGTAAACTGCTGCCAGCGGGACTGACAAGGAGGCATAAAAGACAGCCACCTTGCCTTATGTGGGATCAGCCCTGTGGGACAGTAAGTGACCAAGCATTTTCTCTGGGATCATTGGATCATTGGAAGCCTTACGGCTGAGACCACACCCTTGTTTTCCTCCTTCTTCTGTTCTATCTGCTCCCCTCACTCCATCTCTCCTGAGAACACTTCCCTATGAAGTCACTTATCCTCAGATTCCTACCTCAGACTTTATTTCTATGAAATGTGACTTAAGACAAGCAAAATTTCAAACTTTATCACTACTAGTCTTTGTAGCCCAAGTCAAAAATCAGCCAAACTAAGCCTTAGTTATCTGACACAATCTCACATGCAATATGATATTAAATGGAAAAGGTAGCTTCAAAGAGATTGAATTTCCAAATTCTTTTTTACACAGTTTTTTACAGAACACACGAATGATTGAGTAAAGGAATGAATAATTGTTCTAAAAACAGAAATAGACTGTAATAATCTACTGTGGTAGTTTTCCAAAAGTATACACAAGGGCCAGTGCTCCTCAGTGAAAGTGTATCATGAAGTGAAGAGTTTGAAATTCAGCTTCTCCCTCATCTACAATTCCTAGTGCAACATAAAGCCTCTGCTCCCTCTTCTGGGGATTAGCTAAACCTCCTGAAAGGAATTTTGCTCTCTGCTAAACACCATGTTGTTGGAATAATTTCTTCTTTATCAAATGCCTGATTAAGAGATCAAAGTCACCGTTGCTATAATGAGAATGTTCTGAATGCTGTAGACATGTCAAAAGGATGGATAATAACACAAAAACACCTCTATTGGTAAATCAAAGCAGTCATTGGGAGAATGCTGCTGTGGAGTTTAAATCCAGAAAATAATAGGAAGGAAGGTCTGAATACAGTGGGCCCAGTGGACTGTTTCCTTGCTTCAATGTGTGGTTCGTGTGGCCTTGAAGAAGGTACTTGATGACATCATAATGTCATTGGGAGGAAAAAAATGGAATAATGTGCATTGTGAAAGTATTACAAAATGCCTAGACCTTTACAAATGTTGATTACTATTATTGCTATGTTCAATAGGCAAGAGGCTTATTATTCATCTATCTTTTATTCATTATACTTATATGAGTTATATCTCAGAAAAGCAAGTGAATATCTAGTTGCATTAAAAACTAATTTCTATTTTAGGTCTTAGATTTAATGCAAATTCATTACATTATTCTACATCGAATGACCAATAAAATTTCCATGATAATAACCCTTGTATTTAAGTTGAAAATGAAATTATGTTTATCAGCTTCTACAGTTCATTACGTGTAGAGAAATTAATTATCTCCTAGGTGCCAAGCACTGTCCCAGACTGTGAGCCTACAGGGATGAACACAATATTGCACATCTCATTGTCCAGAAGGAAAGAGGGGCATTATACTATCACACATAACAAGGATTATATATTTACAAGTTGTGCTGACCCCTAGGAAAAAACATAATGAACGCTCTGAGAGGGAAAAGAAGAGAAAACCTCTGATGTATAGTGGTCAGAAAAGATATCTCTGGGGAACTGTTAGCTGCTATCTGCATGATAAGTAACAACTGTCCAGGGGAAGAAGATGAAAACACTGAGGAAACCCGCTGACATGGCCCCAAACAAGAAAAACCTTTGTGCAATGGATAATTGGAGGGGCAGCGTGCAAAAATGTGCCTATCCTAGGGCAGAGAATGAGGGTATGACATTTTAAAAGGGAACTTCAAACATAGGGGACAAGATAATAAACTTTATTCCCCATTTTTTTAAATTTATAAAATTGAGCTAATGATAGTGTCTACTATCTGATTGAAATCAATTAATATGCACAGAGAATTTAAATTTGTGCTCTGTACATTGTCAACATTTGTACAATTTTTAAAATTCTTATTATGTTAATATAAACACAACTTGGTTATTGTCTTTTTGCACTTTCTGGCTGGGGCTGGGTTTGAACCTGCCACCTCTGGCATATGGGGCCGGCGCCCTACTCCTTTGAGCCACAGGCACTTCCCAACTTGGTTATTTTCAAGTTGTTGACTCTGTCACTAATGACATTTCAGGAAAATGTAATTGTGGTTAAAAGCATAATGGCAATGTTTAAATCTTGGCACGTAGCCCAGCCGACAGAAATTGGCAGAAAGGAAGGGAGAAGAAATGTAGGAAAAGTGGCCATCTTGATAACTCATCTCACAAAATGTGACTCAAAGGCTCAAATTGCTAGATTAGACAAAGGAGAGTGATGAAAACTATTTAATATAACCATGAGGGGAATTAAAAACAGGGATATAACTATTGAGAAGAAGCAGGAAAGGAAGGTAGTAGTGAAAGAGAAATAGTCTAATTTTCCACCAAGTGGAGAACCTCAACCATCTTCATTAACATTACTCCCTATGAGAACAAAAAGAAATAAGACAACTTCTGCTGAAAGGACTTAGTTGTTTATATCAGAGAAAGCTTGCTTGAAAAAGACAAGATTGTTCATCAGTAAATAACTTTACTATTGCCTTTGGGAAATTCCGTTGGATCAATTATTCTGAGACAAGAGTTGAATCAATGGCTTACCTGGGAAAATGTTTTGCTTCTTAAACATTTTCTTATCTGATTCTTTTTAAGAACCTTATATCACAATGTAATAATTAGTGCCCAATCTCAATTGCTTAGACTACTTGAATATAGATTTCCCCCAAACCTATAAAGATATGCTCTGATCTTTCCCTCTGGGACCGTACTGAAATACTCTAAAGGTGGTATTTTGCTTTAGTTCATTTAGCTTTGCTTTATTAACAGAATGTCTAATGATATCTCAGAGTTCAACATAGCAAAAAGACAAGAAATAAGATATAATTGATAATTCAGGACACAGTGGTGGAAAATAGTATTTGGAGGTTTGAATGAAGCACCAAAAACAGTACAACAGAAATGTATAAAAATAGTTGCATCACAAAAAGAAGCTTGGAAACAACAACCTTCAGAATGGAGAGTGAAGGAAGAAGATGACAGCTTTTCATCACCAGATTTCACGTATTATTTTCATTTCTTGACCTATGGATATTGCTTTTACAGAAACTAAAAGGAAAGGAAAAGAAAGGAATAGTAACACTAAATGAAACGATAGAAAGGATTAGAAACTACAAATCAGCAACAAAATAGTACCCTTCAGTTATCCGGGACATCAAACTCTACTGACCTTTAAAGATTTTGCCAGATTTAACTTGGTTCTACAGATCCAGAAGAATTTCTGTTCTCTAGTTGATATTCATTAACATTTTTTTAATCTTATGATTTCTCATTACACTCATAGTAATTAAAAATGCTTAGCTATTTCTAGTGGTAAAGATGGTAAGTTTTTTTTTTTTAATTGATCTATTGAGGTAGATTTCAACTGCATTGAAGGTCAGTTTAGGTGGTGTTCTTGGAGATCCTCCTTTAGGACCCAGACTAAAGTGGGTATGGAAGAGAAATGGGAAGAATTAACTTTCAAAGTCTCCTTTGATATTCACTGTTGCTATACACTGAATGTTTGTGTACTTCCTATTCATATGTTGAAATCCCAACTTCAAATGAAATTACATTAGGATGTCATTATGTAATGAACTATGGGAGGACATAAGGGTGGAGCCCTCAAAAATGGAATTAGTGCCCTTATAAAAAAGACATGAGAGTGGTTGATTTCTCTTTTTTCTCTATGTAAGGATACAACAAAAAAAAAAACATGAACATCTTCACACCAGAAACCAGGCCCTTACAAAATAGTAGGCCTACTGTTGCCTTGATCTTGGACTCCCCAGCCTTCATAAATAAATGTTGTTTAACTCATCCACTCCATGGTTTATAGAAGCCCAACCTAACTAAGACAACAGTGAACTCATTTTTGTGGATTCAGTGCTGCAAGATTCAGTGCTTTATAGCAGTTCTGGGAGTATGCTGTTCATATCTGCCTTTGGAAGAGAACCTTCTAGCAGGAGTTTATAAGCTACCAGTATCCATCTGTTGTGCCACTCAGAGGATCTGCTGTTCCTGTGCTATCCTCAGCTTATTTCTGGGTGCAGTGAGGGAAGTAGAATCAGGCTATCCTGCCCAAACCTGGGCTCCTTTTCATATGCAGTCTCTATTCTGGGGCTGCACATTGGCCTAGACAAGACTTTCTCAGAGATTTGCTGTGCTCTGAGACTTTTCATACCTGGCCCTCTTCTCTCTCTTCCTTTGCAGGAATCATTTCTACATGGGGAACTAGAGAGTTCCTCTCCTGCCCCCTTTTCTCTGGCATGTGACTATCACCCAATACAGTGCTTGAAAATCTATTTTGTAGGCAGCTTAAAGGACCTGACCTGATAGCCTGTAGAGAATCAGGGAATTTGCCTATGGTGGTGAAGGGAAACTAGAAGCTTGCTTACACTCCCTGTCCTCAGAAATGGAAGTGTGGTTCTTTCTCCTCTCCCTTCTTCAAAGGGACATGTGAAAGCACTTTTGAAAATTTTCTGGACAAGGAGAGAGGTAGAGCTCTTAATTTGTCACACTTCTTTCTTCTGATCAGCTACTTAGGGTTGGGATTCACATGCAGATTACAGACACTGAGGCAGCACCTTTGCATTTTGGTAAATTCTCTACTGAGGAGAGAGAGTATCTGCATCAGTAAAGGCACAGCTTGTACCATCTCAATTGTAAGAGAGAAACAGCACAGTGTGTTAGTTATAGCCAGGGTTTGTGCCACTGTGATTGACAGGGAGATCCTGCATCCATCATCCCGTCAAGGATGGTCTTGCCACCAGCTGCAGGGGCTGAAGTTGGGGGATGACCTGACAATCATCTATGTTAGGGTCTCCCTCATTGAGTTGACCCCATCCTGGGACAGCCACATCCTGAGACGAAGTGAGGTGGAGATGCAAAGGCCAAATGGGGCTCAACTCTGATGGTTGATACGATATTTACCCCAGACCTCACTGCCTGTTTGAGGAGTCTTGTACAGGCTTCCCTCCTGGTTCAACTTCACCTGTCTTCCATAGGCATTGACCCTTAATAAATATCTGGAACCCCAAATTCTTTTTCAGCATTCGATTCCAGAGAACCCTACCTGAAACAGTCCCTGAGTGTAAACATGAAGGAAATGAAAAACAGGGGGAAAAAAAAGAAAAGAAAGATGAATTTGAAGAAAAAACACTTGCAGTATGTGGGCAATAAAAGTAAATATAGATTTTTTGGCTTCATAGACAATTGTATTTCCCTGGGAGGCAACTTTGAATTATTATCGTGTACAGGTTACAGAACAGGTTACTATCACTGGCCTACAGGGTCCAATAACACAGCTTTGCACAAGTGATTTTTCCCTAAGATCTGGATATACCCCTATGTATGAGAGGTACTGGTTTGTGGCAGCACTTATGTGAATGTATCAGGAAAAAAATCACTTCTGTCCCCCAGAAGTATACTCTGACAGTGGAGGAAAGTCAAATGGAAATATTGTTAGTGAACATTAGAGGGAAACAAAGTAAACAAGCTACTAAATGAAATTTTATAGGATGGGAATATTCTGAGGTCTCAGAGAGAAAGAAAAATTCGGATTCGGGAGATACATATTGAAGAACAAGTTATGTGGAGATAAGTTAGGTGTGGGAAATGGTTAGATCACACCTGGCTCTAGGCTGAGAAAGGGGAATCCTGTCAGCCACCCTCTGCACTGGCGCAAACAGCAGCATCTTCTAGGGATATGGTGTGGCTCATGGAAGTGGGTTCCCTCCCTGTTGCTGCCCTGGGTCTGTTACTTAGAAGTTTCCTCGTCAGCCTCCCTGGAATTGAGTTTTCTTATTTGTCAAACATGGTTAATAATAGCTACATCTTAGGGTTGTTGTAAGGCTTAACTAAATGCAATTGTTTAGGTAAGTTCTCAGAATGGATTGCTTAATAATGTTATATTTGGGGGTGCCTTGATCAGTTGTGCATGGCATGACTTTTGTAGGAGGGATATATTGGCTAAAATCTTCCATGTTAAATTTATAAAACCTTCAGGGAGCCCTAAACACTCAGAAAAGTGATTCTAGAAGGAGACAGTTACATCCATGGGGTGAAGTCACTCTTTCTTTCAAAGAGAAGAAATACCCTGAGTCCTCAGAGATGGTCACTTGCTAAGAACCAGCACCTGTGTCCTTGGGCTTTACCGAGAAACTCTGACAAATGGTTGCAATGATTGGTCTGTTTCCATGTCATCTTATTGGTGACAGTGGCTCCATAAGTATAAAATCCCTCTACCAAATTGGAGACTGTAGTGACTCAACTAAAAATATAGATGTTCAAAAACATGCTGAATTTGAATATTGGGCATTCACACGCACATACAATACATGAAAACATCTTAAAGTCAGCACCTATGTCTGTGCTGTGGTTTCTTTGGAAAAGAAAATCCAAAATGCAGCCAGCAGATGGCGAGAGTTGATCATATTTGAAGTACAGTTGAACCAGGTTTTCAGTAGTGTTTTTTGGAGACACTACTCTCCTCAATGACTTTTTGCTTGTTTTGTGTTTTATTTTCCCTTTCCTTTGAATACAGTCACATCTGCACCTCTGGGCAAAAGAAGAAGCATCCTGAAGGTAACTAAGAAAAAATACGAACTCAAACTAGGGCTTAAGTTTTTTAAAAACATCATTATTTTATTTACTCAGGAGAGTAAGTTTTGCAAGAGGAGAGGAGTGAAAGGCCAAGTATTCTGGACAATTGCCCAAATGTAGGTAGCTTGATTAAAATAGTCTTTCATTTCTGGAGTATTCAGAGAAACTGCTTCCGAGATACGTTCTTTGTATTTTACTCTCACATGTAATTATTGGCCAAGGCTGAGGCCTAGAGGACATATTTTATGGGTCATAAATGTTCTAAATGTTGTTCTTTTCAGGACCGCACAAAGCAGCATGAATTCCAGGGCTGAGAGTTGCTCCTGGTCATCTCTATCTACCATCTTCAAATACATGCCTGCAAATGAGATGCCAAGGGTCACTCTGGGTCAGGACTTGGTAAGAAAAGCCATTTGGAATGTTTAGTTTTTCTCTGGGCTTAAACTATCTTTGTACCCATTTGTATGGTAATTCTGGGACACACAATTATCCAGGGGGCAAAAAGAAAGGTTATAAAAATGTATAAAACATAAATAATAGAAATTTATTGCATAAATTATATTACATAAATTATATTAATTTGATCACATAAATTCATATTATATAAATAACATAAAATGACATAATTATTTAGGAGGATAAATAGCAGGATTGGGGAAGTTTACAAAATAAGTCAATAGTAGAAAATAAAAATTATCCATGCGATGACTACTTTCCTACTCTTTTAAGATGCCATTGAAATGGAAGATCCTTACCTATCCTCTACCTGTTAATTTTTTAAAGTATTCTAATGCATTAGAATTGTGACTCCATGAGAGAGAATGCCAATATTTCCAAGTAGACAAATAAGCAAGGTCAAGTGGGAAGTCCAGAGTCAAAAAGGAGGAAGTGCGTGTATGTGGACAAGTGTGTAGCATCTTCTTATCTTTGCTTTGTGCCACAGACCCTTAGCAAGACTATTGTCTAAGTTTTGGCTTTGCTATAAAGCTTGCTGTAATTTCTATGCCTAAATGAAAGGTACTTTGTCCCAGCAAAATATCCTTTCAGTGGATGCTTATGCCTATCCACTTAGCACAGGTATTTAGAAATAAAAAAAATATTCAAAAATGAGAATGATTGTTAAAGCTTCAGTATTAATTTTACTTTGTGATTTTATTCCAATTGATGCCTTCATGGAATATCTCAACAAGTTTTTAAACAGTTAACAATAAAACAATATATTGCTAACATTTGTTTATTTATGGAAATGAAAAGAAAGACAAGATGTGACTATATAAGAGAAAAAAAATCTGGAGAAAGTCAATATATAACAAATCAACTCATTGAAAACTAATTTCTGGGTATCTTTTAAAATTCTCAATCTAACAATATTCTTCAGAACACTGGTCAGCTGAATTCAACAAGTTTTATTAAAAGAAGCAAAAACAAAAAGGTGCAAAGATTTTCAGCGTGAACATAGTACTTGTTACAATACTATGGCACTAGAAACCCTCTAAAGGTTAAAAGTAAGGAAAATTGTTTAACACAAAAGGAATGTTCATTCACGAGAATGTTTTGTTGTAGAAATAAGAAATTTACAGGTGAATTTACGTATGTTCTTGCCATTACTTAAAAGCATAAGGATACAAAATTGTGGAAATAGTTTGAATGTAAAACAACATAAATTTAAAAATAATTTCATAGAAAAAATGATTGGAGGAAAATTCATCAAAATATGCCTAGTAAGAGTACTTAGGGATGATGTTATGATTAAGTGTTTTTTTCTAAGTTTTTCTATAATTTTCCCTAAGATTTTAACAGTTATGTATTTTCTACTGGAAAGACATACACATGCGTGTATTATGCACCTTTTAAGTCCCCATTTTGCATCATTCTATTTCCAACCTCAGTTTATGCTGCAAAATAAAGACACTTTTGTATCCTGTGGGTCTGTATTACAACAACCCTCTGAGCACCAAAAAGAGAAATAAAAAATCCTTAACATGGCTAGTAAGAGATGTGCAGATTTTAGAGGTGGCTTCTAATTACAAATATTATTAAAATAACATTCTTACCAAAGGAGAAAGAATGTATCCTTGGTGCTGTGACAAGACACATAATGGGAAGCTTATTCTTCTCATATCATAAGGTTTTCTCCACTTAGGAGATATCCATGTCTACTGTAGAACCCTTAGGCAGTTACTCCTGTGGGTTAAAATGTTTGCTTCTAGAATCCTTCCTGACAGTAAAAGTCTAGCGGCCTAGCAGAATGCCAGATGTCAGGAGCTTTTGAATCACAAGGAGTAGATGAGACTAAAATTAGGGGTGGGAGGAAGGTACAAAGTTTGAGGAAGGGAAGCTCCTGAAAGTGTGATGGGGGAGGCTTCCCTCCAAACTATGGTTCTGCCCCAGGCAGTTTCCAGTTAACATTGTCTCATCACACACACTCAGTCCTGTTCACAAATAAAACCACAAATGATCTTGGGTCCATGTAGCCTGGGCCTCAAGGGAAACAGGGTGGCCTGTTGAGACTCAGACCTCCAGACCCCTGGGAAACACTGTATGTCACCCCCACCTCTCCTGCCCTCCTCTGCTGTGCAGAGAGGCCACCCTCAGCTTTTGTTCCTGGCAGCAACAGAGGGCCCTGCTGTTCCTGATGCAGAGAGCAATTGTAGCCATAGGCAGCAGTTAAGCCATGAGTGGAAATGGTTTTGATAAGGGCCACCAGGCTCTACACTTGTGGCAGAGGAATCCTGCTCTGTGCCTAAGATAACTCTGTTCATGGCCCTCCAGCATTGGTGCAGACAACCAAGATTGCTTACATTCCGCCAGAAGAAGAGCCATTCATTTTTAGTAAATTTCCCAGAGTCCCCCCTTCTCTCTCTAACCCCTTCTGTGTGTACTTTTCCTGCTGCCTGTACTAACAATCTGTGAGAAGGTAAGGGACAGACTACAGCGAGCTTATTCAGAGGACTTTCTATGCAAACCCAAGAAAGAGACCTATTTGCAACTCTTCGACGGGGGTGGGGATGGGGGGATGGAGGAGAGGACTCCCCTCTGCCCTGACCCTGTCATTCTTTGTCCAGTTTCCTGGGCTTTTGTGGGGGTCTAAAGAACTATTTGTTATTTTGCATAGCAAGCCAGGGAGCAAGAGGAGAAGCCTGGTGACATGTGAGATGCAGAAGAAAGGGGGATTCAGCTGTGGCTTCTTGAGAAAGTGTTTGGGATCAGTTGTCTTGGCTGCAGGTCTTTGGAGCAATCACTCTGCTTCCAACAAATTCCAGTCTGATTTTTTAATTCCAGTAAATATAGGTTTGGTGTTTCATGCTAAGTATTATATGTGCTACAGAATAGTCACAGAGTAGAGATAACTCAATCGCCTGTAATCAGAATGTTTTCAAGGAGTAAAATTCAGTGTTGACTTATTGTGTGTATAATAAAGCAGATGCCCCATCTATGGCCCCCAAATCAGTGCAATTACAGGCTTCCTGTCTCCTTTCTATAATGCATGTTTTATTTTATAGGATCATGATGGATGATACAAATGCCAGGTAACTGCTCTAACTTAGAGAGTGTATACTTGATGGAGAGGAGAGGAAATTTTAGGTTGTGATCAAATTTGTTCATTGGAATTCTCTTCAAATCAGGCACAAAGTCAATAATTAAAATCTTTATAAACAACCCTAAATTGGGATTGCAGGTGCTCAAGAGGAAAGCATTTCTACATGTTGTTGGAATATTTCTGCCTTATATGTGTGTGCAAAGGCAATCTCAAAATGTGTATCATTATTTATAAACATGTCTTAGATATTTCTGCTGCAAAAAACATGTCTAATTCCGTATGGCCTTCTGTGTGTGTGCGTGAATTATTTTTTAGTTAGCTTTGAGGATTCTTTGGTCTTTCATCTCCCTCACTGTCTCTCTCTCCTTTCTCTTCTCACAACAGGCTGTTAAATTATCCTTGAACCAGTTTCAGACTTGAAAGATTTAGTAAACAAAAACACTTTACAGTGTTTTTGGTGGGAGCTTTTAACAGATGCCGGCTTCCTCTTGAGGCTTTCCCCACTGTTTGATGTTTTCCTCCAAAGCAATTCATTACAGTTTGATGGGCAAATCCCCAGGTGGGATAATCATGCTGGAACAGGCCAGCGGCCAGGACGCTGAATCTGTCCTTCATGCTGGTAGCTGCTGTCCCTGAGAGGCTGCTCAGTGGCTGTGAGCGTCTGAGACCCAGTGAAGGGATAGGAGGATGGATCTGAAGCTCGTCATTTGGGCTGAGTTTCTATAAAGCTACTCAAATAAGCATTGCCCATGACCTTTAAGGAAGAAAGCTTAGGAGGCAGAGATATCATCATCGAAGCAAGATGGCTGATCAAGCAGAAATTTTAATTTGTGTTATGTTTTTAATGATCGAATGTCAGCTACTGCTCCTTTGAGTCACGAAGTCAACATAGAAAGGAACTCAACTTCTCCAGGACTAGCCATCCAATTGGCTCCTTTGAGCTATACTACTATAAGAAAAGAGTGCACCCACTGCTCTGGGTGATTGTGTAAAGAGAGTTTGCTAGAGGAATTCCAGGTAAACACGGAGTTCTGCCACCACTCCCTGATAGCCTCTGTCACAGGGAGGTGGAAATACCTTTAACTTCCAGCCTCGTCTCTCTACCCCCAGCCCATTTCATGTGTAACTAAAAGTTTTGACCTCATTCAATCTGCCCCTCAGTTGGCCTTTGCAGACCCCGTAGTGTGCCTTGGTTAGCCAAGACTTCTGGCATTGAACAGGTGAACGGAGGGTGGTGGAGTTGGACTGTGCTTCTTTGAGAACATTATTATTTACCCTATTTAAATATGAATGTATTCTTCTTGTATTGCACATTACCACATAACAAATTATCACAAAACTGGTACCTTAACATGAATTATCATAAATTTGTTGGCTCACAACATTTCACGTTTATTATCAAATTACTCAATTTGGTAGCTTAAAACATCTCCAATTTATTATCAAATGGCCAGGCGCCATTTGGCTCAGACCTATAATCCTAGCACTTTGGGAGGCCAACTGGGTGAATTGCTCAAGCTCAGGAGTTAGAGACCAACCTGAGCAAGAGCAAGACTCCATCTCTACTAAAACTAGAAGAAGTAGCTGGGTATGGAGGCAGATGCATCTAGCCCCAGCTACTTAGGAGGCTGGAGCAACAGGATCACTTGAACCCAGGAATTTGAGGTTGACTCCATGGCATTCTACCCAGGGCAACAGGGTGAGATATAGTTTTAAAAAACCCCAAAACCCAATAATATCAAATGATCACAAATTTGGTAGTCCAGAACATCTCAAATTTATTATCTCAGTTTCAGTGAGTCAAGAGTTGAGACACAGGTCAGCTGAGTCCTCTGCTCAGAGTCTCACCTGGCTGAAATCAAGGTGTCTACTGGGGCCGCAGTCTCATTTGAGATCCACTTTCAAGTTTACTGATTAATACTGATAGAACTGTGGCCCTCGTGGTTGTCAGACTGAAGCCCCCAGCTCCTGGAGGGCCCCCTACTCCCTCCCTCCCTCCCTGGCCCTCTCCACAACATAGCAGTTTCCTTCTTCAAGCTCAGCAGGAGAATGTCTCTGCTTCTCTCTCTCTGACCTGTAGATCTTCTCCTAAATGGTTTTCCTGATTAGGTCAGGCACGATCAAAATACTCTCCCTTAAGATAAATTGAGAGTCAACTAACTAGGGACCTGAATTACCTCTGCAAAATTCCTTTTCTTTTCCCAGGTAACATCATCACAGTGTGACATCCCATCATATTCACAGGTCACTCAAGGTAAAGGGGTTATGCAGAGAATGTGCTCCATGGAGTGGAGTTCATGGAAGGATTTACCTGCCACTCTGACTAAGAACGTTGTTAAAATTTTAATGTTACGACCAGCTTAATTCCATTCTAATTTGACTATCTTAACTAGGCATTGTAAACTTTTCATTATCTGCCCAATAACTGATGAAATTCAATCCAGAAATACCTCAGCTATGATTATATGAATTGGCATAACTTAACTGAGACTACTTATAACTCTGCTTAATTGCGAGTTCTGTTAATGTGACAACACCTTCCATCAGTCCAACTTGTATATTTCAGAGAAGCTGAATACCCGATTTGGAGATGAGCAGGATATTAGAAATATTGAGTTTGGTGGTTTCCAATTCAGGAATATCAGAAAAAATATTTATTTTGCTAATACCAATTATATAGATAGATAATCATTCATGCGTGCATAAATCTGTTGATTGAAGAAATAAAATTGAAAAATAATAAGTATATGTCTACATTTAAATTGATAACATTTTAATAACCTTATATTTTATTAAATATTCATGGGATATGTGAACTTTCTAGAAGGTATCCAGCCTTGTAATGTGAAAAATAGAGACACACTCGGCTGGATACTTTCTGGATACTCATACATACATGGTGGCCATAAAGTTCATATGCAATTTAAATACGTTTAAATTTATGGTCACCTTGTATAATATGTATACATTTGTGTGTGTATGTGTATATTTTTGTTTCCTCTATTAACACATCTTGGAACAGGCAACTTTGTATACCCCAAGCAGTAAGTTTCTTTCCATTTACTGGTGAGAATTGTATCAAGTGAATGTGTAAGGAAAATTAGGCAGGGGAGTTATGTCAGACCCTCAAGGTTCATAAAAGAACTGCAAGTAGAATAAAGATCTCCAAGTCCTATAAAACCTTGAACACTTGAGATGCTTAAACTTTGAACCATAGATATCTATGTCTCTCCGTTCTGAGACAGAAATTAAGCTAATAGATCCTATTTGCTGAATGTGACTGAAAAATCACACATTCTCTACACAGCAGTTTGGAGCAAAGAACAAGTGAGTGGGCAAAACGAAAAAGAGAAGGAAACTGGGTTAATTCCAAGTTCCTCTTGAATGAAGCCCTCCTTCCATAATGATATTGTTAGAAGTGACTTAACTGAATATAGGGAAAATTCAGACTTAATACTAAGTCAGAAATCATGCTTTACATACCATAAAGTGCAATGAGAAATCTCTTTGGCTAATCTGGAGTTTGGGATTTTGCAGATGACTGTTTTCTTAAATTAAGATAGAGAGTGGATATTTGACTATAACTCATGAACACATTTATAAACACGCTTATGGAAACATAATTTATATGCCATAAAACTCACCTACATTATGATTTTCAGTAAGTTTACTCAGTTTTACAGCCATTATTAAGGTCCATTTTTATTTCATTATTTATTTTATTTTATTATTAAATCATAGCTGTGTACATTAGTGCAATCAAGGGGTACAATATGCTGGTTTCATATACAATCTGAACTATTTTCATCAAATTGATTAACATAGCCTTCATAGCATTTTCTTAGTTATTGTAAGAAGACATTTGTATTCTGCATTTAGTAAGTTTTGCCTGTACCCTTCTAAGATGCACCATAGGTGTGGCCCCCCAATTATCCTCCCTCTACTCCAACCTCACCCCACCCCTCTCCGCCCTTGCACCTTTCCCCATATTCTTGTGCTATAGTTGGGTTACAGCCTTCAGATGAGAGCTATAAATTAGCTTCATAGCAGGGTTGAGTACATTGGATACTTTTTCTTCCATTCTTGAGGTAGTTTGCTAAGAAGAATATGTTCCAGCTCCATCCATGTAAACATGGAAGTAAAGTCTCCATCTTTCTTTAAGGCTGCATAATATTCCATGGTATACATGTTCCACAATTTATTAATTCATTGGGCTTCTTCCATGACTTAGCAATTATGAATTGGGCTGCAATGAACATTCTGATACAAATGTTTTTGTTATAATGTGATTTTTGGTCTATTTTTAGAACTTTTTAATTGCCCCAATGAGATACCCAATTAATTTACAATTCATTCCCACTTTATTTCTGAATCTTTTCCTCTGCCTCAGCCCCAAGCCACCACCAACCAACTTCCTGTTTCTGTAGACTTGCCTGTTCTCAACATTTCATATGTATGGAATTCATACAGGATGTGGTCTTGAACATTTATCTATTTTTCACTTATACTAAGTATAATGTTTTTGTTGTATGTCCATATTGCAGAATTTATGAGAACTTCATTTCTTCTTATCCCTGAATGACATTCCATTGCATAGATAGACCACATTTTGGTCAATCCATTCAGTCAGTGGACGTTTGATTGGTTTTCACTTTTTGTCCATTATGATATCCTGTTATGAACATTTAAATATAAGTCTTTGTGTGGACATATGTTATTCTCTTGTGTTTTACATAGAAACAGGACACTGGGTCATATGGTGAATTAAAGTTGAATATTTTTAAAAGCTGCCACATTGTGTTCCAAAGCGGCTTGTCCATTGTATCTTACATTCCCATCAGTAGCATGTGAGGCTCCTGTTTCTCGACCCCTTCATCAACATTTCCTATTATTTGTGTTTTTGTGTTTTTGCGTTTTGATCATAACCATTCTGGCAGAGGTGAGATGGTCTTACTGTGCATTTCTCTAACGACTAATGAAGCTAAGCATGTTTTCATGTGTTATTAGTCAATTGTATATCTTCTTTGGCAAAATGTTTATTGAAACCTTTATAATTGATAATTTACCTTACACACTTAGTTACAATAGTTCTTTTCATATGCTGCATGTATTTTATTAGACATGTGATTTATAATTTTTCCCAGTAGCTTGCATTTTTTCTTTTCTTTCTTTCTTTCTTTCTTTCTTTCTTTCTTTCTTTCTTTCTTTCTTTATTTCTTTCTTTCTTTCTTTCTTTCTTTCTTTCTTTCTTTGTTTTTTTTTTTTTTTTTGGCCTGGGCCTGGTTTGAACCCACTGCCTCTGGTATATGGGGCTGGTGTCCTACTCACTGAGCCACAGGCAGCGCCCAGAATTTTTTATTTTCCAAACAGTGTCTTTTAAAAAACAAAAGCTTTGAGGTTTAATGATGTCCAATTTATCAAGTTTTTCCTTTTCTGTATGACACTTTTTTGGTGTTGTATCTAAGCAATCATTACCTAACTCAAGGTCTTGAATATTTCATCTTATGTTTGCATCTAAAAGTTTTGTAGCTTTAGCTCATACATTGAGGTCTCTGATATATTTGGGGGTGATGTTTGTGTATGATGCGAGTAGAGGTCTATGTTCATGTTTGGGCATGTGACTATTCTGTCGTTCCAGTGCCCATGGCTGAAAAAACTGTGCAGTCTCCATTGCCTTGCTTTGCGATTTGTGCTGAACATCAATTGATCATAAATTCAGAGATATAAACCCAGTCTTCAATGTGACTTTGATCTTGCCTTTGAAGGGCAATGTTCCAGGATATGAGCACAATGGTAGGACAGGACTATGAGGACCTGGCAGGTGGTGAGCGTCTGTCTGGTTATCACCTCCCTCTCCCCCATTGGATGTTGGTATAGTCACCAGCATCACTCTAGCATGTACAAATGACCAAAAATGATCTCATATATGTTTTGTTTTGTTTTTTAATCAACTTTCAACATGTTAGCACATATCTTTCCATGGAGTAAAGAAAAACTGATGATAAAATGTTGTGATTTCAAAGACTGTTCTTCTTCCAACTCTGGATTAGTAGAGGCTACATCAAATGAGATATGCATGTGAAAATGTTTCAAAAACCATAAAATGCCAAACAAATGTTAGGAATTATCCTTATTGCATGCAGGGAATAAGAGTAAACAGAAGCAGCAGTAATGCTTTTAGAAGGCTTAAATAGACAAAAAGATGGCAATGTCAACACAAGAAAGCAAAAACAAGATTTGCAGATAATCCGGCTATGGATTGTCCAAAGTTGACTTTATCTGCGTTACCTAAAATATGAAGGAGTTGGGTCAGGATCAAAGAGGCTGCTTTTGTTTAGTTGGATATGGTGGATAAAGATGTTTTAATAATTAGTGTACTGTCTTGAAGTGAGGTAGAAACTTTTCCCTAAGATACTGATTTCTCTCGTTAATGGATGGCCCTCTTTCCAGGATGTAGGTGGAATTAGCAACCGCTTTTATAATGCCAGCTTCAGGATGCTGAAAGCCCCCAAACAACCTAAAATCTGTCTTCTACACACTGAGATAGACACTTTGCTTGAAATTTCCAGGCTTAGTGAATAGTTAAGGGCAATTTATGAAAATCTATTTGTGCTGAGTTAAGGCATTGTTGCTTATACCTAAAAAACACTTTACTAATTAATTCACTCGCCCTTATTAATTCACTCACTATCTACTGTCATCCAGCAGGAAGTTAAGTCCTGGATGTCTTCACACAGGACAGATCAAATGTGAAGAGAAGGGATTAGGAGAAAGTGTGCAACAATTGTGCAAATTTTCCTGGAGTGGGTAATTTAAGGTTAGAGGGGTCCTTTCCATGCATTTTAGTAGGGGAAAAGGTCACTGTTGCTCCAGAGTTTGAAAATGAGAGCCCAAATGGCGGGAGGGTAGAGTCTGGGGGTTGCACTGGTTTTTCCTTACACTAGAATTTTGCTTTGGGGAGGAGCTGACTTGGTACTAATGATGAACATTAATGTTTTTAGCTGCCAGACTGTTCCAAGTTCTGACTTTTTGAAATTTGCAAATACATCATTTCAGTGTTTCTCTGGCATCCTTTTCCCATCCAAATCCTGGTTGTTTGGAAGGAGTATTTCTTAGCTTTTATGATCATAACTTTTCAAGTTTGGCTATTTGCGTGCTCTTCATTTTATAGAACAGAGATGTTCAGCATCTTGGCTTTGACACAAGGCGTTTGAGGTACACCATGATGATAATTTTACAACTCGAAGGTCCCTAAGCTACACAGCTTCAGACAATCTTGCCACAGAAGCTTGCATATCAGAAAGGTATGAGAAAACCTGTCTACTGCCACTGGAATTTCCCAGTGGCCCCACATTCACTCCCTGAAATACCTTCCTGTGAAAAGTTGCACAGTTGGTGCTTGTGACTTGTGGCTTAGTTCGGTCTGAGGAATGCAGGGATCATTTTTAAAACTCTCTCAGTTCAAAGACACCCTGAGGATTTGCTAATAAATCAAAGCAAATATGGGTGTTAAAAGGCAAAGGAAATAGGGAGGGGCTCCAAGAGTAGAGATAAAAATTGCCAAGAAAAAGCCTACCTTTAAAGTAAGGGGAACTCGGAACGGGAAGACAGAGGGGAGAAATAATAAACAAGAGGTGTCTTCATGCTGCCCTGGTGTGACATGCAACAGAGGCTGGAAAACACTCAACATTTGATATTGGAGAGGAGAGGAAGACAGAAAACTCGCTCAGAGAGTAACCTGGTCACTTATTGCAAAGGGTTCCATGCTGTGCTCTTGGGCAAAGGCACAACAGAACTCTTCATGGCTGTGCCACTAGCCACCCCAAATGGTCTTCCCCACCATAGTCAGTGGGCTGAGTCTTTCTGGAGCAGGCTTCACATATCCCAGAGCCGGTCCAGGCCTGTCCACTCTCACCCACTTTGTCTTTATATTTATTATGCCATTAAGATCGCAGTATGCAGCCAATTTGATAGGGAGCACTCATAATTCCTAAGTATGCATGCTCGTATATACAAATTGTAACTAAAAGGAGCTATTCTCTTTGGGCCCTGCAGTCTTGATTGCTTTCTGTTGGGCTCTTCCTGATTTTGTCTTGGCCCTGGGCATCTGGGCCGGCACATTTTTATGGTTGACTTGGATTCCCTTTCATTGCACCATCTTCAGTGTTTTTCTCATGATAATTTCCTTTGGCAATGATTCTTAATCTCTTCCAACTTGCTTTTAAGTTACACTGAATTCTTTTGTTGGCTTGTCCAGGGAGCCACATAGAGCAGAGTCAAGAGACAAGGCAAGGTTTAGGAATGTTTAAGAAGGTCTTTTTAAAAATTTTTTTAGAGACAGAGTTTTACTCTGTCACCCTCTGTAGAGAGCTGTGGCATCACAGCTCACAGCAACCTCCAGCTCTTAGGCTTAGGCAATTTTCTTGCCTCAGCCTCCCGAGTAGCTGGGACTACAGGTGCCTGCCACAATGCCCAGCTATTTTTTGTTGTAGTTTGGCCGGGGCTGGGTTTGAACCTGCCACCCTCAGTATATGGGGCAAGCACCCTACCCACTGAGCCACAGGTGCTGCCCCTTAAGAAGGTCTTTATACCTTTGGTTACTTAAAGATCCTTGTGATTCTACGCTCAGGCAATGTCCCTCCTCTGAGGTTCCCACATGTGGTTGAACTATTCCATTGTGGTATGAGCATTGGTACTGGATTTACTGTTTTCCTTTCCACCCTTTCCTAGGCTCAGAAGTTACCCTGGTTATCTTTGTTCTTTGTCCCCCTGTCTTCTTATAGTCCAGCAATTTCCATCCCTCTTTCAAAATCTCAAGCCACCCTTTTCCAGGATCTTGGCACTGGTTGGCAAATCCTCAACTCTCTTACACTTTAATTTCTGGCCATAATTATCCCTGCATGTTTTGCCTTCACTTGCTCCCTACACACAGGATTTTTTAATACTCTGAGACTTTAATCGCTCAATCCCTCTTCTTTTCTGTGGTCCACTGTTTCCTTCTTTCTATGGCTCACCTCTCCATAGAAAAATACTTATGTTAGTTTTTCATCTCTTCCACATCCTCATGGCCTTGTAAACCAGTATCAATCCAGCTATTCACTCTACCCTTCCAAAAAGTTACTAATACCCATAAAGAAAATCATTCAACTGTGTAGACCTTTGTTGCTACAAATTGTGATCTCTGATCTCCAGTGAGTTGTCATTTTGATTTGAAAGTTATTTTATAACACTGTAGCTTGATTGCTTCCTCATTTACCCAGAGGATATTCTCAACAGTTTTCTTGTTGTCACCTACCCACGTACCCTTCACTGATGTCACCTGCAGTAGAAAGCAAGAGGCATCCCACATAAGCTGTGTCAGGATCTACCTTCTGAGAGGGAGGAGCAGCTTGTGCTGAAGCTCAGCCTCCACCTATGTTGTGGGTCCTGTCACTTCCCCCATCTCCTTCATTATTTGCTCTGTTGCTTGTGTTTTGATCTTCTTTCTCCTTCGTATTCTTCTTTCTAACCTAATGGTACACTCAAATGTATCCTATTTAAACTAATAAAATAGAAAACCTTCCAACATGCTGCATCTTTCTTTTAACTGGAATCATATTCTTTTTCATCCTTTAGTTCAAAGACCTTTGAAAAGATTATTTATATTTTTTGTCCACCCATCTCATGGATAATTACTTTTTAAAAAATATTTCCCATTCTTATAAACTTAATACATGCATAAAAGTCAAATGGTAATTCATGGCTAATCATAATAAACACATTGATTCACACCTTCCTACACTTGTGTCTTCATTCTCCAACACTGAAGAATCAGGTCCTCATCTCCAAAGCTGTGTTCCCATTAATTCTTTCTCTCGCTCTCTGTTCTTTCTGAGGCATCAATGTATGTTACTATCCCTTTTTGTCACCCTCTGTGAATGTTAATTCTAGTGCTAATGTTCATAGGGATGGGGAGCATTGCTCCCACTAGTTTCTGTTTGTTTTTTTTTTTTCTCTCTTTGTTTTGGCCTTTTTCTGTTGTGTCAGTATGTCCCCAAGTGACTGGTGGTCTTTTGTTGTTCCTTTACATTTAAGAATGAGTCACCAACCAGCTCACAGGAAACTCTTGTGCTCACTGGTAAATTGATTGGGCAGATACCTGTCCCTTTGGAGTGAGGGGAAGCTCAGTTGTAAGTATCTGATATTTCATCAGAATGGAAGCCTTCATTTCTCAATCTGCATAAATTGCTAGGCCTTATTATTTTAGGACCCAAGTAGTCAAGGGGGCTTGGAGATTTCACAATTTATTATGGTTACTTGTAGTTGATCTATCTATTTATCACATGGAGCTTTTTACCCATGTCATTACCTATTAATTCCAGTTTCTAAGTCTTCTAGCATTCTATATTTAAACACCATTTTCTCATGGGCACTTGGAGTTTATCACTATTTACCATTCTCTTTTCTGCTGACTCTTCCATTGCTTTCCATCTTCCAAAATTTCTTAGCAATTATTACCTCTTATTGGATCCTTTCCCATTCTTTACTCTTAGTTGGTACATAGTTTTTAAATTGTTTGCTCTCAAAATACTAAACAGAATGCAAGTAATAAATTCTTGAAAGAAACTGAAGTCAATGAATTGCATTCTACCCACTCTGTTTAACTGAAAGTCTTCTGACTCATGATAGTCAGATTTCTGGCCCTTCTCTCTACAGAAAATCCAAAGACAATCTGATTCTTAAGTCCAGTTGACTAACTTCAGTTTTCATCATCCTTGACCTTGGCATCTAGCATCCACTATTTTTATGAAATAAAATGGCTAGATGAAATGAAATTCTCTCTTGGTTTCTACTACCCTGTGTTTCTGGTTTTCTTTTCTTTTCCTTTTCTTTTTTTTGTTTTCTCTTCCCCTCTTTCCTTTTCTTTTTTTCTTATTTTTTTGAGACAGAGTCTTACTCTGTTGCCCCAGACTAGAGTGCTCTGTCATTATCATAGCTCACAGCAACCTCAAACTTCTGGGCTCAATTGATCCTCCTGTCTCAGCCTCTTGAGTAGCTAGGATCACAGGTGCCCGACAAAACTCTTGGCTAGTTTTTTGACTTTTAGTAGAGATGAAGTCTCGCTTTTGCTCAGGTTGGTCTTGAACTCTTGAGCTCAAGGAATCTACCCGCCTCGGCTTCCCAGATTGCTGGGATTACAGACATGAGCAACCACCCCTTTCTGGTTTTCTTCTTTTAAAAATTATTTTCAGTTAATTTTCTGGTTCCTCTTCTATTGCACACCTCTTAAAATGCAGTTTTCCCAGTGTCCTACTCTTGCCACTCATTCCTTTCCTTCTCTAAATGTCCCAAATTTTCTTGGACTCAAACCAACCTCTCCCATTTGGTCTATCACTGTCAAGGAAACTTCACTTTCCTCCTCCAAAGAGACAAAAGGAAAAAACAAATCAAATGTGTATTCCTGCAAACTTATGCCACCCAACCTATAACCACCCAATTTAAATCCCTACCTATTCTTGTTTCCATATTTTTGTCATGTTTTGTTTTTCATTGGAATCTATGTTTTTATTTAAACCAAACTCATCCATTGGCACCCTATTTTCTTCCCTTCTCCCTGTCTAAATATTCACCATACCTTTGATGATCTATTTTTTCTCTTGGATTTTCAGCTAATTCTTACTACATTTTTGACATCAGCATCTTAACATAGTCAAGTCAGTTTCATCTTCAAAGCAAAACAAAATAATAGTAAACCGTCCTTTCCCTTCATTTCTTTTTTTTTTATTTACTGTATTTTTAAATTTTTAAAAAAAATTTTTTTATTATTAAATCATAGCTGTGTACATTAGTGCAATCAAGGGGTACAATGTGCTGGTTTCACATACAATCTGAAATATTTTCATCAAACTGTTTAACATAGCCTTCATGGCATTTTCCTAGTTATTGTGTGAAGACATTTATATTCTGCATTTAGTAAGTTTCGCC
>CAUYRH010021685.1:0-38734 GCA_963574655.1 Perodicticus potto | reverse complement strand
TCCAGTAGGAGGTTTAGAGCCTGGGGATTGGTGCCTCTTACCTCACCTTGGTCATCTTTCACCACCGGATTTTGGTCACCCCAGTCTCTGGTAGTCTCTCTGGCTGACTTTGTTAACTCAGTCTCTGTGTCCCTGTTCTGCCCCAAAAACAAATGGGCAAATGCACCTGCCGGAGTCAAAATGAGGTCATTGCCTCCTCCTCAAGGTAATCACAGTCTACCACCATCCAGCAGGGGATGGTGGTGTCTGTCCGCCTCAGGTGCTCAATGGCAGCTGAAGAAAGTTCCACCTGAGTTCAGTCCGAACCTGAGGATATCCAGACAGCAAAAGAATTTCTCCCTCAGCCACTGCACCTTTGTTGCCGCTGTTCTGCAGTTCTAGAATCCCTATAGGGTGAGGTATGGCTCCTTCTGGAAGGCCACAGAGATGGGGAGATGATTGTCCAAAGTTAGACCACAGCAGGATCACTCTACTAATGCTGAAGTTGGGTAGAAGGAGCCTCCTCTTAGGTTCGTGCACTTCAGCAGCTTCTGAGCCTCACCCGCAGTGTGGGAACCCTAGCCTCTGTCAGCTGCTGAGATACTCTTTATCTTTGGGCCAGGACAGTCCCCTTTCCCTCTGTGTCTTCCTGTACAGTTACTGGATTCACAGGAATAGCAAAGCAGTACAGCCACCATCTTTGCAATGCCCGGTCCTAGCTAAGAAATGCAGACAATCTGGATTCTGGATGAGTTGGACTTCTAGACTTCCAGATTGGGGGAGGGGGTAGACTGAAGGATCAAGGTGGGCTGCCAGACGCACAAGCCCACAGATGCACCCACAGTCAGAAACACATAGACATACAAACAAACATAACAAACAAACAAAAAACCAAACAACAACAACAAAGAACAAAAAAACTACAATAAAAATGATACTTGTAAAATATTTGTGAAAAGAGAAAAAAAAAAGCCTCTAAAAAATATGATGTAAGCACTCTTAGAAGTTATAAGAAGGGAAGAAGAGGAAAGGGAAAGAGAAAAAAGAAAGTAGTGTTTGTGTAAGAGTTACAAACAGAAGAAAGGAAAAAGAAAAATACAATTGAAAATAGATGATAATAAAAATAACTTAAGGAAAGAAAGTAAAATAAAAAATTATTTATAAATGGCTCCTCTGAGAAAAGGATACAAAAAAACAAAAAACCAACCTCAAAAATATTATTCTTGTATATATATAGAAATACACAACTTTATGTATGCGGTATATGTCAACTGTAGTGGAATAAATTTATAATGCAATATACTTTGTGGACACCAGATGGCGCTGTGAGTGGTTCCCAGGCTTATATGTGATTCACCAATTACTTTGTTATTATGGTAAACACTCGATCTGGCTGGTCGCTATTCTTACTGTTTCTCCACCAGTCTGCATTCAAAAAGGTACCCTACTCTGGGTGTTCTCCAGACGGCACTCCCATCCGACCTCCAAACTTGGTACAAGAGTCCATGCGTCACAAATCTCTCCACTCTGCCCTCCCGTTCTCTCGCAAACTGGCAACTGCAATTGGCAGTGGGAGAGGGGCTCACCGTCGCAACCCGGCAGCTGTGGGGGAGGGGCTCGCCACAGGGGCTGCTGCTGCCACTCTGAACTGCCGCCTCTTCCACAGCTGCAGTGCAAGGGGACACTCCTTGCCAATTTTCACTGCTCAGAGTGTCTCCTCCACACACCAGATCCCTGTGCACCCTGCACAGTCAGACCTCACCATGATTCCCCACCTGGGATGGCACTGTCAGATCAATTACTCTCAATGATCTGGGAAAAAGGTGTTCGCCATTTCGGATATTTCAAAATGTCTGTTTCCTGGTAGGGTCCCCTCCCCTCAACTCTCGCTTGGGCTGCCCAGTCCTCTATGGCTCCAAGCAGCACCCCTTTCTGGTCACCAAACTCTGAAATCCACGCTTCAACGAAATTTTCATCAATTAGGTTTTGCGAGTTGCAACTGCTGTCTTCCCTGTGGGAGGGGCTGGCTGTCGCTTCTCCGTCCGGCAGGGGAAAAGTCTATAGCAGAGTCCACGGTTTTGAACTACAACTCAAACACAACAATCCACCAATTTGCTGTGCATCTCCAGCTGTCCATCCACTCCAATAATCACATGGGGAAAGATCCAGAGCTCACTCCCTCTCACCTGTTGTCCTGCAAGAGATGGGCTATGTGACTGTCTTCATCACCATCTTGCTCTGAAGATCTTTTATCTTTTTTAATGACTGAATAGTATTCCATGGTATACATATACCACAGTGTGTTAATTGATCCCTGAGTTGATGGGCATTAGGTTGTTTCTACATTTTGACAATTGTAAATTGAGCTGCGATAAACAGTATAGTGCAAATATCCTTGTGATAAAATGATTTTTTTTTCTTCTGGGTAGATGCCTGGGAATTGGATTGCAGGATCAAATGGGAGTTCTAATTTGAGTTCTTTGAGGATTCTCCATACTTCCTTCAAAAAAGGTTGTATTAGTGTATATCCCACCAATAGTTTAAAAATGTTCCCTTCTCTCCACATACATGCCAGCATCTGCAGGTTTGAGACTTTGTGATGTGGGTCATTCTCACTGGGGTTAGGTGATATCTCAGGGTGGTTTTGATTTGCATTTCTCTGATGATCAGGGAAGATAAGCATTTTTTCAAATGTTTGTTAGCCATTCATCTGTCTTCATCAGAGAAGTGTCTCTTGATATCTCTTGCCCAGTAGTAGATGGGATAGTTTGCTTGATTTTTTGTTGATTAATTTGAGTTCTCTGTAGATTCTAGTTATCAACTCTTTGTCAGATTGATACCATGCAAATAACTTTTCCCATCCTGAAGGTTGTCTTTTTGCTTTACTTCTTGTGTCCTTAGCTGTGCAGAAGCTTTTCAGCTTAGTTAAGTCCCCTTTGTTAATTTTTGTTGTTGTGGTGGCTGAAGTCTTTGTCATAAAATCTTTCCCCAGTCCAACATCATCAACAGCTTTTGTCACACTTTCTTCTAATATTTTTATTGTTTCATGTCTTATATTTAAATATTTTATCTATCTTAAGCCAATTTTTGTTTTTGGTTGCAGCCGTCATTGTTGTTTGGCGGGCCTGGGCTGGATTTGAACCCGCTAGCTCAGGTGTACGTGGCCGGCGCCTTAGCCCATTGAGCCACAGGCACTGAGCCTTAAGCCAATTTTTGTAAGTGGTAAAAGGTGTGGGTCCAGCTTTAGTCTTTTACATGTGGTTATCCAGTTCTCCCAGCACCATTTGTTGGGCTGGCTCCTGGGCAGATGGAGTGCTCTGGGGTTGGTCTCCCAGAATGACACTGACGGCAGCACTCAGGGCACAGAAGTCCACAGGATCCTGCTGGCCCCTCTCTGGAGCAATGCTGCTGTCTAATCTCTCAGCAGCTCCAGATATGAGCTTAGTCTCAAGGTCTGCAAGGTGCAAGGGCCCTATTGTAGCTAGGATTGCAAAGTCCACATTGGGAGTTTGGAGCCCCAAGGGTCTATCTCCTTTTTCTTTCCAAAGTATAGGTGCCTCTCCCAGCTACCACTGATCTGGCTAAGCAGGCTGCCCTACTTCCCTCTCCTTTGCTTTCAGTGCTTCCCATTACTGTTGATTTCCAGTTCTATCTCTTAGATAATCCATCTGAAGGTCATTATCTCCTCACTACTTTAGATGTTCCCTGTGGGTGTGGCTTGTGCTAGCTGCTTCTATTCTACTGTCTTAGCTCCCTAAATTGGTATTTTAGATAGTATATTGTAGCAACTCTGGGTACTGGTTCCCTGCTATGGGGTTAGTTATTGATACCTTTTTGTTTTTTAGGGACTGGTTGGATGTAAGGGTGGTCGGTCTTTATCGTGAAATAATAAAAAATTATTGGCCAGGCGTGGTGGCTGACACCTGTAATCCTAGGACTATGGGAGGCCGAGGCAGGTGGATCACTTGAGCTCAGAAGTTTAAGACCAACTTGAGCAAGAGTAAGATGTCATCTTTATTAAAGTAGCCAGGCATTGTGGCAAATGTCCGTCACCCCAGCTACCCCAGGAGGCTGAAGTAAGAGGTTTCTTGAGCTCAAGAGTTTGAAGTTGCTGTGAGCTATAACATGATGCCACTCTACCCAGGGTGACAAATTGAGACTCTGTCTCAAAAAAAAAAAAAAAAGTTTTTTGAATAAGAACTAAAATCTGTCTGCCTGATCTTTTTCTCCTGCTAGCAGCCCCCCATCCTTGTGAATTTCTGTTTTCACAAACCACTGAGGAGCCCAGCAGAACAAAAGGAAATGTAAATTCTGCTTTTTACATTCATTAGCTCCTTTGTCTTTTATAATTTGTTGTTTTTAGCCTCAAGTAGTTCTTTAGTATCCAGAAAAGCAAGTGGACCAATTTTAACAATACCTTATCAATTTGGCTACAAATACCTTTTTGTCCCCCTTATATTTAACTACTCACTGGACTTTAGCATTTTTCTTTCTTTGGTGTGCAATACCATCTTCCTGCTCTCTGCTCTCCCTTTCTCCATACTCTCCCCTCTCTTCTCTCTTTATAATATAAAATAATATACAATTTTATTGACCAATTTTAGCCTATAGAAATTCTTTTATTTTTGTCTTTTTCACAGTAGCTACTGAGTTTTTCACTATAACACTGGGTTAATTTAGTAAAGTATATTTTCCACCATGAAGTGTTGTTTCTCAGGGAGGTGCAACTTTTGGTATACCCAAAGTTACCGTGGGCTGACAGTGGTTTGGAAGTGTTCTATTAGACTGTGACCATACCCAGATTTTAAGCTCCCCTGATTACTTGTTGATTATTCTATTGTTTTCAACAATGCCTTGGGGCATCAAGTGCTCTGAGGAGTAATACCATGGTATTTCAAATCTTTCAAAGGAATACTTATGGAAGTCAGTGGACCCTGTAATCTCTTTAGCCAGTTCTCAACTACAAAACACTCAGCCTATGTAATCATTGAATGTATAAATGTCTTCTTGATTTACTTTCATCACAATATTTACTGTTTTTGAGTGCTTTTAGGCTTGAACTTTTCCAAATGCTGTTGCAAATGATATCAATTTATTTATTTATTTATTTATGTATTTATTTATTTATTTTGAGACAGTGTCTCCCTCTGTTACCAGACTAGAGTACAATGGTATCATGATAGCTCACTGCAACCTCAAACTCCTGGGCTCAAGAGATGCTCCTGCCTCAGCTTCCAGAGTAGCTGGGACTATATGCAGGCAGGCACCACCATGATCAGATGATTTTTCTATTTTTTGTAGAGATGGTGTATCACTCTTTCTTAGGCTAATCTCAAATTCCTGACCTCAAGCAATCCTCCTGCCTTGGCCTCAGAGTGATAGGATTACAGGCATGAGACACCATGCCAGGCCATTCTTTTGGGAAGAAATCTGGAGTTGTTAGTTTATGGCTTCTATGGTTTAAATTTATTCTCCAAAAGTTCATAATTTGGAAACTTCATTGCCATTGTAACAAAATAAGAGATGGGATCTTTAAGAGGTGATTAGGCCATGAGGGCCCTGCCTTCACCAATGGATTGAAGCCAATGCCAGAGTGGATTTGTTATAAAAGCAAGCTCTGTGCTTGTTTCGGCAGCACATATACTAAAAAGCAAGCTCTTTCTCAGACATGCTTTCTTGACTTTACCCTTCTGCCAAAGGATGACCATTTCCAAATGCCACTACCATGCTTTTGAACTTTCCAGCCTTTAGAACTGAGAGCCAAATAAACATCTTTTCTTTATAAATTAACTAGTATATGGTATTCTGTTATAGCAGAAGAGAATGGTAATACTGAATATTGGTACCAATGAGAGTGGATACCCAGGAATGGTGAGGTCTAGGAGAACAGAGGTCTTCTCAAGGAGACCCCAAGGATACACCTGCAGGGTCCTCTCCATGGTGACTCAGCTCTTAGGAATTTGTAGACTTAAATTCCTGGGAACTGGAAATTTCCACTTTTGTGAAATCCTATAGTTCTGTGGAGGCTGGAATTATATTTCCCACTTGATTCAAACTGACCAGTGAGAAAGGTACCTGTGGGTTGGAACTTTTTATTTTTTCCTTATTTTTAAAATTTTATTTATGCATTTTATTTTATATTTATTATTATTATTATTATTATTATTATTATTATTATTATTATTATTTTGTAGAGATGGAGCCTCACTTTATTGCCCTTGGTAGAGTGCTGTGGCATTATACTGCTCACAGCAACCTATGAATCCTAGGCTTAGGTGATTCTCTTGCCTCAGCCTCATGAGTAACTGGGACTACAGGCAACCGCCACAATGCTGGGCTATTTTTTTGTTGCAGTTCAGCCAGGTCCAGGTTTGAACCTGCCACCCTCGGTATGTGGGGCCAGCTCCCTACCCACTGAGCAACAGGTGCCACCCTACTTTATATTTTTAATACTATTTTTTTATTAAATCATAACTTTGTACATTGAGGCATTTATGGGGTTTATGGTACTGCTTCAGTATATAATGTGAAATGCTTACATTGAACTAAATAACACATCCATCACAATTATAATCATTTCTTAATAGTTTTGAAGTATACCATTGCATCATCCACATTAGGTGAGGTCCCCCCAAATACCCTTCCTGCTCCTATGTCCCCCCTTCCCTCCCCTCTCTTTCCTCTCCCCTTCTACTTTCTAGACTATAGTTATGTTTTGCCATTCATAGGAGTATATAGGTGATTATATATTGATTTCATAGTAGTATTGAGTACATTGGATACATTTTTTTTTTCCATTCTTGAGATACTTTACTAAGAAGAATATGTTCCAGCTCCATACAGGCAAACATAAAAGATGTGAGGTCTTTTTTATAGCTGCATCATATTCCATGGTGTACATATACAACAATTTGTTAATCCATTCATGGATCGATGGGCACTTGGGCTTTTTCCATGTCTTGGCTATTATGAATTGGGCTGCAATAAATGTTCTGGTGCAAATGTCTTTGTTGCAAAATAATTTTTGATCATCTGGGTATATACCTAGTAGAGGAATTGCAGGATCAAATGGTAGGTCTACTTTTACTTCCTTGATTGTTCTTCAAACTTCTTTCCAATAAGGATGTATTAGCTTGCATTCCCACCAGCAGTGTAGAAGTGTTCCCTTCACTCTGCATCCACGCCAACATCTGTAGTTTTGGGATTTTGTAATGTGGGCTAATCTTACTGGAGTTAGATGGTATCTCAAAGTGTTTTTGATTTATATTTCTCTGATGATTAAGGATGATGAGAAATTTTTCATGTTTTTGTAGGCCATGCGCCTGTCTTTATCAGAGAAGTTTCTGTTCAAGTCTCTTGCCCACATCCAAAGAGGGTTATTTGTTCTTTTTTTATTGAGTAGTTTGAGTGCTCTGTATATTCTAGTTATCAGAACTTTGTCAGAGGCATAACCTGGAAAAATCTTCTCCTATTCTGAAGGTTGTCTGTTTGCTTTACTTACTGTGCTCTTGGCTGTGCAAAAGCTTTTTGGTTTGATCAGATCCCAGTAACGTATTTTTGGTGTTGCTTCAATTGCCCAGGGGGGCCTCCTCATAAAATATTCTCCCAGGCCATTTTCTTCAAGTGCTTTTCCTGCACTCTCTTCTAGTATTTTTATAGTTCCATGTCTTGAGTTTAAATGTTTTATCCATTGAGAATCAATTTTTGTTAAGGGTAAAAGGTGGGGGTCCAGTTTTCACTCTTCTACAGGTGGCCAGCCAGTTCACACAGCACCATTTGTTAAATAGGGAGTCTTTCCCCCACTGAATGCTTTTGATAGGCTTATTGAAGATCAAATGACGCTAAGCAGCTGGGTTCATCTCTTAGTTCTCTAGTCTGTTCCATAAATCTACTGCTCTGTTTTTGTGCCAGTACCATGCTGTTTTGATCACTACGGATTTATAGTCTAGCCTGAAGTCTGGTAACATGATACCTCCTGATTTGTTCTTATTTTTGAGTAATGTATTTGCTATTTGAGGTTTCTTTCTGATTCCATATAAAATGAAGTACTAATTTTTCAAGTTCTTTAAAGTATGACAATAGTGCTTTAATAGGGATTGCATTAAATCTGTAGATTTCTTTGGGTAGTATGGACATTTTAACAATATTGATTCTTCCTAGCCATGAGCATGGTATGTTTTTCCATTTGTTAACATCTTCAGCTATTTCTTTTCTCAGAGTTTCATAGTTCTCTTTATAGAGATCTTTCACGTCCTTTGTTAGGTAAATTCCCATATTTCATCTTCTTTGGCACTATTATAAAAGGAATATAGTACTTGATTGTTTTTTCAGCTTGACTATTTTTGGCATATAAAAAAACTACTGACTTGTAAGTATTGATTTTGTATCCTGAGACACTGATGTATTCCTTGATCTCTTCTAAGAGTTTTGAAATTGAATCCCTGGGATTTTTCATATCATCAGTGAAGAGTGAGAGTTTGACCCTCTAACTCTATTTGGATAACCTTGATTGACTTTTCTTGCCTGATTGTGATGACTAAGACTTTCATTACTATGTTAAATAGCAGTGGAGATGCTGGTCATCCTTACCTTATTCCTGATCTGAGTGGAAATGTTTTCAATTTTACACCGTTCAATATGATATTGGCTGTGGGTTTGCTGTAGATGGCCTCTATCAGTTTGAGAAATGTCCCTTCTATGCCTATTTTCTTAAGAATTCTGATCATGAAAGGATGCTGGATATTATCAAAGGCTTTTTCTGCATCAATTGAGAGAATTGTATGGTCTTTGTTTTTTATTTTATTGATGTGATGTATTGTATTTATAGATTTGCATATGTTGTACCAACCCTGTAACCCTGGAATAAAACCAACTTGATCATGTTATATGATTTTTTTGATGTGTTGTTGAATTCTGTTTGTGAAGACTGTATTGAATATTTTTGCATCAATATTCATTAATGATATTGGTCTATAATTTTCTTTCTTTGTTGGATCCTTTCCTGGTTTGAATATCAGGATGATATTTGCTTCATAGAATGTTTTGGGAAGTATTCCTTCATTTTCTATGTTTTGGAAAAGGTTGTATAATATAGGTACTAGTTCCTCTTGAAAGGTTTGATAGAATTCAGATATGAATCCATCTGCTCCCACACTTTTCTTTTTAGCAAGATTTTGTATTGTTGATGCTATTACAGTGATTGATATAGGTCTATTCAAGATGTCTAATTCTTTCTGGTTGAGTCTAGGAAGGTGGTGTGCTTCAAGGCATTGGTCCATTTCCTTCAGATTTTCATGTTGCTGGGAATAGAGATTTTTATAGCAATCATTGAAGATTTTTGAATTTCTGAAGTGTCTGTTATTTCCCCTTTATCATTTCTGATAGAAGATATGAGACATTTTACTTTCCTATTCTGGTTAGGTTGGACAAAGGTTTATCAATTTTGTTAATCTTTTCAAAATACCAACTTTTTGTTTTGTTGATCTTCTGAATGATTCTTTTGTTTTCAATTTCATTTAATTCTGCCCTAATTTTGGTTATTTCTTTTCTTCTATGGGGTTTGAGGTTGTAATGTTCTTCGTTTTCCAGTTGCTTGAGATGATCCATTAAGTTGTTGGCTTCCTCTCTTTCTGTTTTCTTAATGAATGCTTCCAATGCTATAAATTTCCCTCTTAGGACTGCCTTTACAGTATCCCACCGGTTTTGATAATTTGTGTCTTTGTTATCATTTAGTTCCAAAAATTTGGTGATTTCCTTCTTAATCTTGTCTTTGACCCAGCTATTAGTCAGCCTAAGATTATTGAACTTCCATTACTTTGTTTTAGTCTGGAGATTCCCATGGCTGTTGAGTTCAACTTTTATTTCATGGTGGTCCAAAAAGATACAAGGAATAATTTCCTTTTTTAAAAAATTTGCTGAGGTTAGACTTGTGTCCTAGGATATGATCTATTTTGGAGGATGACCCATGGGCTAATGAGAAGAATGTATATTCAGTTTTATTAGGATGGAATGTTCTGTAGAGGTCTGTAAAGTCCATTCTAGGGTCAGGTTTAAGTCTAATATTTCTTTGTAGTTTCTTCATGGAGCATCTATCCAAACTGTAAAAGGTGTGTTAAAATAACCAACTATTGTAGTGCAGGAAGATATCAATTTGATCATATCCATTGGGGTCTGCTTTACCAATTGAGGAGAATTCTGGTAAGGTGCATAAATGTTAATTATCTCAATCTCTTCATGTTGGGTGTTTCCCTAGACAAATATGTAGTGACCTTCCTTTTTGTTCTTTATCTTTGCTGGTTTAAAGCCAATTGTATCTGCTACTAATATTGCAACCTCTGCTTTTATCTGGTTCCATTTGCCTGTATTATGCAACTCCATCCCTTCACCCTGAGTCTGTTTTTATCCTTTAAGGTAAGGTGAGAGTCTTATATACAACATATATCCAGTCTGAGTTTATGTATTCAGTCAGCCAGCCTGTGCCTCTTTAGAGGACAATTTAAACCATTCACATTAATGTTGAGAATTGATAGACCTGGTTGTTTTGGGTGTCATGATTTTCAGATGTCCAGTGGTCATTTTTAATCCTTTTACTACTATGGAAGTTGGGTTTTGTTGAAAAATTTCTGGGTGAGTTTACTTTGGAGGTAGAGCATTACGCTGGTCATTATGCAGGATGGGTCTAAGAATATCCTGGAGAGCTGGTTTAGTTACGGCAAACTTCTTCAACATGTCTATGTCATTAAAGTATTTGATTTCTCCATCACAAATGAAACTCAGTTTAGCTGGATACAGGATCCTGGGCTGGAAGTTGTTTTGTTTTAGGAGATTGAAATTCTATGAACATCTTCTGGTTTGAAACGTTTCAGCTGAGAGATCTGCAGTCATTCTGATACTTCTGACTTTGTAGGTGATGCTTTTCTTACATCTGGCTGCTTGCAGAATTTTCTCCTTTGTCTTAATGTTGGCAAAGTTAATCACAATGTGTCTCGGAGATGCTTTATTTGGATGGAGTCTTGCTGGGGTTCTGAAATTGTCTGCTATCTGAAGTTCTGTATCTCTTGCAATGCTTGGGAAATTCTCCTCTAAAATCTCTTGGAGTAGAGCATCTGTACCTTTAGGGCCATCCTCTCCTCCTTTGGGAATTCCTATAAGATGAATGTTTGACCTTTTGGAGTGATCCCACAACTCTCTCAGGGAATGATCAGTTTTTGCTCTCCATTTGTCTGCCTTTTTGAGTGTTTGGGAACGTTCAAAAGCTTTGACTTCAGTTTCAGAGATCCTTTCTTCTGCCTGGTCAACTCTATTACTGAGGAATTCTACTGTATTTTAGAGCTCCTCAACTAACTTTTTTGTTTCCTTGAGTTCTGCTATCTCTTTTCTCATTATGTCTTTGGTGACTTGGGATTTGAATTCATTAATTTCTTGAGACAACTTTAGAACTACTCTTTGAAATTCAATTTCTGTCTTTTCTTCCAGTCTATTTATCTTATTTGCAATCCATATTCTGAATTCAATTTCTGACATTGCTGCCATTTGTCTATGCATGGCATCTTCATTTCTTTTCATTTCTTGGGATGGAGGGTTGATCTACTCTGGTTATTCATGTTGCCAGAGTTCTGCTCTTGGGTCCGCACCATGTTTATTTTCTACCATTTGGTTATTAGAACTTGTAGGGTGAGAATGAATTGGGGTTCCCAGGTAGTAGAGATAGCCCCTTACCAAAGTGCTAGGCTTTGTAATTGTGGCTTATCTGCTACAACCTTACAAAGTCTCCTTTCAGAGTTTTGACCAGAAACTCTGAGGACCTACTTGGTGAGATAGCACAACCTAGCTGTGTTTTGATATCAGCCAACCTCTACCCTAGCCTAAGAAGCCACAGTATTAGGTTTAAATCTCCACTTTGAAGAAATACAAACAGCTGCAGTACCCAGCCCCCACTCTTCAGTTCTTTTCTGCTATAGAACTTTGAAGGTCAACCTCAGAATGTCCCCCAAGTGCACAGCCCTTGAAACAGATTCCAGTTAAATTGTCTCAGGTAGTGCAAACCCTGCTCAACAGAGAGGGGTTCAAGGGTCTCCAACAGCACAATTGGAGCCAGGGATCCACACTCCCAACCGCCAGACTCAGTCCAATCTGTTGTCCACTTCTCTGCTCACAGGTGCAGTTGGAGCTGGGGCCATGCCCCCACCCACCGGTCTCAGTCCACACCCAGCTAGCCTCTGCTTGCTAGACCAATTGGAGACAGGGGACCATGCCCCCACCTGTCAGTCTCAGTCCACTGCCTGGAAAGCCTCTATTTGTAGGTTCTGTTAGAGTCAAGGTACTGCACCACACCGGTAGGTCTCAGTCCTCACCTGGTAAGCTCTGCTCACCAGCCCTGCTAGAGACAAGGAACCACACCCTAGCCGTCAGGTCTTGGTTCAGACTCAGCAAGCCATTGCTCAAGGGTTCTGTTGGAATCAGGGGACCATGCCCTTGATCTCATGTCTCAGTCTTTGCCTAGCAAGCCTCTACTCACAGGCCTAGCAGGGGTTGGGGACCAACCCTGTCTGCTGAACTCAGTCCACATGGTGCAACCACTCTCCCACTGTGGGTGCCATCAGAGCTGGGGGTTCTACACCCTGTCACCCCAGCCATAGCCCAAACCAAGTGTCAACACCACCACTGGCCGGGCATAGTCATAACCAGGGGACTGCTCCTCCTCCCACCAAGTGTCCCTTTCTGTCCATACCTTCTTTCTTCCCCGTTAATCACAGATTCCGTCCTGATGGTTCGGCAGTCCACACTATGCCCAGATCTCTCAGGACAAGACCAAACACTGTGTTCTGCAGGGGGCAGGACGTCAGACCACCATGCGAGGGGGAAGAGTGTACTGGGAGTTGGGACTTGTGGGGGAAAATATCTGTTCAATTTTATGCCTTGTGGGGTGGTGTCTAGGTTCATAAGTAAAACCTGGAATTTAGGGATTCTCTCCAGCGAGGTAAAATTAGAAGTCTTTTGATCCCTGCTCGTTCACAGATAGCTTGTGGCAGGCCTCCTGCTTGGAGGAGGGGGTCTCCCATCCTCTAGTTGATAGGCTTTGTATCTGAAATTTGTTTTCTTGAATACTCTTCCTTGCAGTTACAGCTTACCAAACTTCTTTCTTGGCTCAGCTCCCCACCTTTGACTTCATAGAGTCCCATTCCATCCAGTTTTTGTTCCTTTGCTCAGGAGCCTCTGCTGAGGGTTGCTGCCAGTCAGCCACCTTCCCAGAATTCCAGGTTGGAACTTTTTGACTGGAGATAAAAAGGGAAACACCAAGCCAGTCAGAGAGCACAGCCATTTCAAATTCTATGCCATTAGCTCTGCCAGCTAAATAAAAGCACTTTTTGTTTTAAATATGGTGTTTGGGTGCTCTTCCTCACTATTGGGCCTCATATTCCTGCAACATTTTTGGTTCTCTGACCCATAAGTGAGACCCTCCAAGGAGAGAACAAGTTTAGATGCACCTGGTAGTTGATGCCAATCCTCTGGACACCCACGTGGGGGGCCCTGATCATCCTGAGCGATGTGAACCACTGAGCACACCAGGGAGGCAGCTTGGCCTCCCTGTGTGGATTCCTTGAGTTCATGGAGAAAGGACCCTCTAGGTAGATCTTAAAGGAGTCAAATACTGGGAGGAACTGGCATGTAGGAACTGGGAGACGTCTAAGGCAAGGTACAAAAATCTGGGATTCCCACTATTTGAGTGGAAATGGAGGTTCAGTAAACCCTTGGGAACTAGATCACAGCAGGACTGGTGAGAGGTGTGTGAGAGAGCGTGTGTGTGGTGTGACTGAGATGAACACTGAGGGTAGGGTTCTGTGACCTCACCTCACAGGGCCTAGAGGAGTGTTGCTTCACCTCCAATGGCTAAGTGGAAGTTTGAGAAGGAAATTGAGGCTGCCTAGGTTAAGAAATGGGTTGGAATTGTGTGCATGTGAGTGTTTGGAGACTGACTGAGGCAGGTAACAATAGGTGGGGTTTCATGCCTCTCCCCTTCACAGGGCGAAATGTTTGTGTGAGTGGCCCCTTCTTTCCTGCTTCAACTTTGCCCCCAGCTATTCGGAGAGAAACTGGAAGTTCCACATTTTCTGCTTTGTCTCAGACACATGTCTACTCCTTGGTACCCACGTGGTCATGTGAGACTTAGGGGGGAAATGAAAAGACATCAGAAAGGATGACTGTGTTGTGGTTTTATTATTGGAATTTCTTCAGCGAGTCCATGGTCTCAGAGATTTGAGAATTGAGCCCACAGGCCACAGATCAGTGATAAAATGGGATTTTGTTGGATGGAGGGGCATGCAGAGGGAGTGGAGAGCACCAGATGGAGGAGGCCCAAGTCAGAGGTCTCCTGCATGGATCCTTTGTCTAGGGGTAAATATTGGCCCTAAGAGAGATTTTTGCCAAGACATGGTAGATGGAAAAACACCATTACAAACTGAATGAGTATTTTAACAAATAAATGAATGCAGTCTCTCCCCTTGGGCAAAGTTATTAGGTCTTTGCAGTTTTTGTCTAGGGAGGGCATTAGGGTTTGTGCTCCCTACTCAAGGTAGAGCCATCCAAGATGTTTTTGGCTACTTTGTTCATGACCTTGCTAGAGCTTACAGTGTCTGGACTGTAGGGTGCAGCCTGTTTATACCTAGAAATAGGAGTCTGATTTCTGAGCTAACCTGAGTCTGAAAAATGGGGGTCCCTGTATAGTCCTGAGTGGGAAAATCCTCTATCAATGTTATAATCCATAAGATGTCTCTCATTTGTAAAATGTAATAATTTCATTGTTTAAATTGTTTGGAAAACTGAGTCTTTGTCAAATAATAAGATTCTTGCCTTTTAAACCTTTAATTATCAGTTTAGCGAATTGAATAGTTAACTTCATAGTAAACTACGATCCTGTTTAGTGAAAAGTGGGTTTTTAAGGGTGAGAAAAAATGGACAGAAAGGAAAATGGCATTGTGTAAGGAAAGAATCTTGTGTGGTAAATTTTGTCCTGAATCAGAATAGTCATTAAGAAAGTGATAGGCAGGGCAATCCAGGTAGTTTAGAATGTTTGTAGATTGTGCAGGATTGAATAAGATTCAAAAAAGGAACTTTGTGAAGGAATTTGCATGTGATCCAGTTGACTATGTATTTCCTTTAAAATCTTTTGGCTTAAAAGGCTGGACAGCTGCTGAGGAGACACCTGTGCCTTGGTGTCTCCTTCACTTTACACCTAGGACTAAATGTGGAACCCCCATTTCCTATGCCTAGGTCAATTTCTTGTGAATTTTTCTAGGCCTCATTTCCATGAATGGACTGTATCCATTCATTGATACACTCATTCACCTTGCCTCAGGAGGAAGCGACTGTATTCATTCTTTTCCTGGCCAAGGGTTTTATCTTTTTAAGACTCTGCAGCAAAGCCCCATGTCTGCCTTAGTGCTTTATCTTCACCCATCAGAAGAAACACAGGTTTGAACCATCCCTTCAGCTACTATCTGTTAAAGGTGCATAAAGACCAAGTCTCGATAGCAGGAAAAGCAGCTCTGACCTGTGTGGAGCACTCACTTACCTCCTAGGCCCCATGCTGCCTTTTGTACCTGGTCTTAGTCCTCAAGGCAGCCCTGTGTGAGGCAGGAGCTATGGTGTCAGCATTTTATTTTAATTTTATATTTCATATAAGATCTTATTGTCTTGCGCAGGCTGGAGTGCAGTAGTGCGATGATAACTTATTGCAGCCTCAAACTCCTGAGCTCAAGTGATCTTCCTCCCTTGGCTTCTTGTAGCTGGGACTACAGGTGTGCACCAGCACACCTGGCTAATTTTTTTTTTTTTGTAGAGATGGGAGTGTCTCATTATGTTGCCCAGGCTGGTCTTGAACTTCTGGGCTCAAACAATTCTCCTGCTACGGCCTCCCAGAGTGCTGGGATTGTAGGCAGGAGTTACTATGTCCAGCCTATTCTCAGTTTATAGAAGGGATAACTGAGCCTTTGAATTAAATAAGTGACCAAGAGAACATAACTAGCAAGTGGTAGAGCCCCTTTTCGATTCTAGATTTTTATGACAGTTTAGAAAATTAATATGCAAATGGGAGTACCTGTGTCTTTCTCCCACCTTTGGGGAACTGAGACCTCTTTTGTCACAGCTGCCTCCAGGACGACATGGAAGATTTCTACTCTGATTCTCAAGTAAATGGTAAATATCAGGACAGAGCAAAGAGCATTTCTGAGTTTACAAAGAGGGCCACATTTGGAACTGTGGTCATGTGATCATCCACAGCTAGTAAAACCGACATTCTCTGTGTAACAAAATGTCATCCTAATTGCAAATAAACACATTAGAATTTGTTTGGGTTTCATAACCAAGCTTCAGATGACAGCAGGGGAAGGTGACTTGGGTCCGCATCTGGGAAAATCCACCCAGAGTTAAAATGCAGTGCCCTCTCAGGGTGGTGTGGCGTCTTGGCCCCGCCATTGCCATCCTCACAAAGGTGCTGGCTGCCCAGAGCCAAGCTCTTTTTCATTAGTTTGTTTTACTGTTTCACTTTGTTCTGATGTTCATTGTGGGAATTTTATAGGTGTGAAGAAGCAGGGAAGAAACTCCCCCCACATCCCACTCTCAGGAGAACGCCTCTATCTTTTTAATCATGTGGGAATGAGACCTGCTAAAGATGTGGAATGTCATTCAGTGTGAACAGTTTTTTCAAAAAGCCCTGGGGTTTACGTGTCGGCTGTTCTTTGCAGAGGCGTCGGTGGAAGCTCTGTGCTGAGACAGCCTTTGTCAGCCTGGTTCTTACTTCCCTCATCTGGACAGTCAAGTGCTAACACTATTCACCTCTCCACCAACTCTTTACTGCTCCCACCAGCATTTTCTTAGCCTGAACTTTTTTTTTTTTTTTTGAGGCAGAGTCTCACTATGTCACCCTTGGTAAAATGCCATGGCATCACAGTTCACAGCAACCTCAAACTCTTGAGCTTAAGCGATTCTCTTGCCTTAGCCTCCCGAGTAGCTGGGACTACAGGTGCCCACTATAATGCCCAGCTGTTTTTTTGTTTTAGGCAGGCCTGGTCTGGGTTCGAACCTGCCAGCCCCGGTGTGTGTGGCTGGCGCCCTAACCATTGAGCTATGGGCACCGAGCCTTAGCTTGGATATTTAACCACTGTTATTCCTGAGCACATGCCTTGATTTCTTCCCAGAAAGTTAGTCCTGACTGAGATTGGGTAACCTGTCTCAGAGACTGTGTCCCCAGTGCCGAAGCTGTGTCAGTGTGACTGTGAAAGTCAGAGCCAGTGAGTGGAGGAGGCAGTGGGCTGGGGAAGGAGGGTGTTTCTCTAGGTTCAGGCTTTGCTTCAGCCCTGAGCTGATAGCAGTACCCTGGCCTGCAGCAGGGCAGAGCCAGAGCCCCTGTCAGGTGGGAGCCTTGGTGGCTTCTGCTTCTAGGTCAGGTTTTTATAGCATGACTTTATTACTTTGTTTAAGCTGTTAGAAAATTTCAGCGCATCAGACACACCCTATTCAAATGTGAGAACAAAAACACCTTCCAAAGCCAACAAGAGATGGTCTGTGCCACTCTCCCTTCCATTAGTGCTTGGGAGATGACTTCAGGTTGGATGTTGCCAGGCCCTCAGGGTTAACAGCTGCACGCCTGTTGAACATGAGGCCTCGGTGTCTCCTGTGCCTTGCCAGGTGAGGGAGGGGTGGTCACGGGGGCCTCGGTGCTGGTCTGCACGTGGGCGCTTTTGCTGCAGGGCCTCACTGAATCCCCAGGAGGCAGCATAGCCAGGGCTTCTCTATCTCCCTCTGACAGTTAAGGAAACAATGGAGCTCCTGAACCCGTTGGCAACCTTCTCAGGAACCCAGGACTGGCAGAGCAAAGCTCCGAAGAACCCAGGGTCTCACTACCCTGCTCTGCCCCTCCAAACCATTGAGGGCAGTGACATTAACCCTTCTTTGGCCCCAGATCCCCTTGAAGCCCTCTCCTTCAGAACACCCCCTTCCATGCTGCACTTGGGTCGGTGGATTGCACACCCTACAGGCCTCCCTGTGCCAGGTTACAGCCTCTGCTCCAGGAAGCTCACGGGGTCGGGCTCAAGCACTTCACCTCCGCAGCAGGTGCTCCCAGAATAGGACTCTACTTACAGAACCAGGGTGTTTGCTTGGTGACTGTTCCCCCGGTCAGATAGATATCCTGACCTGGGTCGGAGCTGGTCAGGGCACAGTGTAGGCTGTGCTGGATGTGGCAGTCAGGGCTCAGGGCTCAGGGCTGTGCACGCCCACTCCTAACCAGCCTCTGCCTGCTGTGTTTCTAGGTCTTTTATCAGAAATCACTGATCCAGAGAGCTTCCTGAGGGACTTGTTGAACTCAATCCCCTGACCGCCGACCCGAACTGCAGCTGATGAAGACTGAAGCTAGCTTGCCTTCACCCCTCTGCTCTTCCCTCCTCGTGCATCGATCCCCACGGGATGCTGTGCTATTGCCCTTCCCTTCCCCCATCTTTTCTTGGCGTGGCTTGGGGTTTTTAGGCTTCCTGTTTTATCTTGTGTGTGTGGTGCACTAGCTATGAAGTTGTCTGTGACCCAAGCCACCGAAGGACCTGTACATACCTAGGAGCCATGAATTGTCCTGGCCAACTTAATACTTGAGCGTGCACATCTTGAGAAATAAACAAATGACTTAATACACATTGAAAAAGGAGGTGTCAACTGCTGCATAAAGCCCATCCTTAGAGACACTGGCTAAATGGTTTCCCTTGAATGCATGGTCCTTTCGGTGTCCGCGCGGAAGACTAACGTGTCAGAATCACTGTCTCTGGGGCCTCTTGTCAGCACCAAATGGAGCCTGTCTATTCTCAGCCAGCAAATTGAGGCACTGCAAAAGATGGCCATGATTTTCCCCAAAACAGAGCCTATGGCCTCACTCTAAATGTTTTGGCCTTAAGAGCTGGACCGCAAAGCCCCAGGGAGCTGATGATTTTCTAGTCCTCAGCTGCAGGGAGGCCCCGGGGAGTGAGGCACTAGTCTCTCCACAGCAGAGGCCTCGGCAGTGTTTGACATTCTCATGCCTCTGGTGGCTTCTCTTCAGAAGTTTTAAGAGGGGTGCGGGGCAGATTCAGGATCAGAACAGTGAGAGTAGCTGCCGAGTACACTGCCAAGATGTTATTTCTAACCTCTCTAACCAGCCTGTGAGAAAGGGCCCAGGAACTGACACTACGAACCCAGGGTCACCCAGCCAGGAGTTTTGTGCCTTGAAAGCTTGAACTGCAGGGAGCAGCCCTCCCTACTCAGGTGGGCAGTCCTGGGGAGAGGGAGAGTCTCCCCAGGACTTCATGTCCCTTCCCCAGATCCCCTGACCAGGCAGCCAGGAGCAGGTGTGAGTGTTATGCTTGGACTTAGCCAGAGAGACAAAGGCATCTGTGGCAAGGGCCCAGCTGGAGGCCCTGGCAGACCGAGTGTGCGTGTGCTTGTGTGCATGAGTGCACTGGCTGCTTGCGTTGAACAACTCGGGGTTTCTGAGGGACTGGCTTGGCTCCAGGGAAGGGGACAGCATCGTGGAAATACGGTCCTGCGCACAATCCTTTGCTTCACTCCCAGCTCCGTCTGTCGTGTCTCTGCAGTGTCCTCACCTGTCAAAGAGGAATATTGGCACCTGCCAGGTAGGAGGGCGGCAAAGTTTCTGCAAGATAATCTGCCTGCCATATTATGAATTTGTTTTGCCTTTTCTTCAGCAAAGGTCCATGTCTCAGGTGAGGTCCAAGTTAGTGAGGAGGGTGAAGACCTTGATCTTGGCACACTTCGGTCTCACACTGGGGATATAGGAAGCTCATTCCTCTGTGTGTCTGTGGTCTCCTGAGAGGCCACTGCAGGTGCATCATGGTATATGGAACTATTACATAACAGCATGAGGAGGGTAAATTAGAGCAGCTTCTGGGACAGCAAAGCAAGTGGGGAGAACATGGGGAGGTGCCGGTAAACAGCTGGCACTGGGCCTGCTGACCAGTGACCAGGCTTGCTACTTCATATGGCTCCACATTAGGCACAGCCATATACACTGTCACACCTCAGGGCATTCTGTGTTGACTTGGCACCTTCAGAAGCTTAAGCACGGCCTGCTTCTCTTCGGCCTGCAGAACTGGAGTCATCAAAACTCATTGCAAGGTGTTCCTCATTTTTCTCTGCCCTTGGTTTTTTATTTCTTGAAAAGGCCATGGAGAATTTTGGCCCCACCCCAAATGCACCTTGTTTTTCACTATTAGAACCTCTCCAGGTGTGTACACAGGGTGCTTCCCAGAGGCTCTGTCACAGTCCCAGACAAGCTGCTGACTCGGCAGTCCTACAGGTCCACAGCAGATTCCAGGCAGGGAGTAGAGGCTGGTCCAAGGAGAGAGCTGCATCTCTCCAGGTCCAGGTCACAACAGCACCAAAGGCACTGAGCAAAAGCACTCAGCCTTCTGTCCCCAGCAGGGCCTTTGCTTTGTGGGTCCTTGTCTTTCTCAATAGGCAGTTGCAGTTGGGGGATTAAGTAGATTCTGGACTGGCTACGCCTAGGGATGGCTATAATTTTAAGCCTTTAAAGTCCACGTTCAGCAGTAAAGCTGGAGAGGTGAAGTCAGCACCTTCTAGAGTTAACTAAAGCCGCGGGTATTCCTCATGCTCGTCCAGCCTGGTGCCCGATTCCAAGTCCACATCTGTTGGAGGCCCCTGTGCCTGCTCCCTCCTCAGACATTTGAGACTTGCATGTCCTTACAGTCACCCTGCAAGTCAGGTGGTGGTGCTGCTACCTCCGCTGCTGGGGCACCAGGGGCTGAGGGATCTACAGGACTCCAAAGACCACTGTGCCTCGTGGAATTTCGTTTGTGCCCTCCCGGATTTAGTGTCTGCTCGGTACCAGCCTCTATACCAGAAGCTGAGACCACAGTTGGGCATCAAACAGCTTCTGTCCTCGGGGAGCTCCAGTGAGGACAGAGAACAAGGCACTCTGGCAAGGCCAGGACTGAATCCTCAGCCTTCCATTGGCTGCCTTGACCCTCCTCCCTGGAACAGACGTCGAGGAGCAGGGAAAGGCATGAGGACCCCTTCGGTCAGCACCCACAGCACCTCATTCACCCTCGCCACCATCTCAGGTGGTACCCCTTTTTCCACCCAAGTAGACTAAGGTGCAGAGATCTGCACCTTAGGTGCAATGATCTGCCTGCACGTGGCTACAATGACACCAAAAGTCATGGCTAAGGCCAGCTGTGGGCCTCTCCCCATGGCAGAGCAGGGTGGGGCCAGGCTCAGAGCCCAGGTTTGGCTCCAAAGCCCCTCCCAGGGATAGCACTGCTGGCCTGGTCGGGACTGGCGCTTGTGGAGGACCAGGAGGAAGAAGAGGTGGCGAGCTGACTTCAGGAGTGCAACCCCACTGCCAGGGGAGCAGCCATGTGGCCCTGTACCACATAGGGTAATGGCAAGAGTGTGGCTCTGCTGTGGGTCCTGAGCAAGTGTCCACACCTGTCTGCGCGTGAGCATTCAAGGAACGGACGTGGGAGGAGGTCCTACAACCTGTCATGGCTTAGACCCAGCTGGCCTTAGCCACAACTGTTGGTGTCATTGTAGCCACGTGTAAAGAAATCACAGAAAGCCTGGGGGAAAGAGCCCTTAGGAATCATGCCCCCCATCTCCCCATCTCATGGGTGTTAGGACAGATGTCCAATCGGACGTGCAAGTGCATGTGCCTGCCACAGTCCCCCGTGAGTTCAGCTGTCTTGGCAATGTCTGTTTGCTGTCCGCGGCTTCTTTCTGTGTCTGTGCTTCTGTTTCCCACCCCAGAGGGTACTCCCTTTCCTACCCGCCCTTGTCTGTAACCCAGTCTTGGGGCCTGGGTGGTCTCCCTCTGGCCTCCTTGGCAAGACTGGAGAAGATGAGCAAGGTTTGTGCAGAAGCAGAGCTGTCACCCTCTAGAGCACAGGGCCCCAGACTGGGAGGGGAGGGCTGTCCGCTGCCCACTGCCCTCCGCCCTGGAGGGCTGCACCTGGCGGTGGTGGCCAGAGCCAGCAGCCGTGATGTCTCACTCCGTGCCCCTTTGCTCCAGCTTCAGAGCTTAATGGTGAACTCTGGCCCCTTTGCTTCTAAGGTTGGGGACAGTGGGCACAGGAAGGACTCTTTTCCACATCCCAGGCCTATAGGGTCCTGGGCATGTTGGACCGGGGTCACATTCCAGGCTGGCATGCAGCAGTGTGACAACTTCCCAGAGGAAAGAGTGGGACAAGAGGTGCCTGGCTTGAAGTGAGGAGGGAGCGGTGCTCTGTCTTAGGAGAGGAAGTGGCATCCCACCTGCTCACTCCCTCTGGCCACATTGGGTTCTCAGGCCTGGTGCCAATCCCTGGCCACCAGCAAGGAGCATCCAATGAACTTCAGCATCCAGAGACCCTTCCTCCTGAGACGGGGGTGGGGAGTGGGGGTGCCGCTCTCTCTGGCCACTTCCTGGGACATCAGGGCAAGGAAGCTGCCAGGAAGTAACTAAGGCCACCACCTCTGAAGATGGCAGGAGCCACGGCTGTGTGTGCATACAGGGCTGCGGGGCAGCAGCATCTGTGCTCCACTGGGTCAGGACCAGAATCAGCCCCAAGTGACGAGTCTGCAGGGGAAAAGCTGCAAGAGAGCCCAAAACTCTTGCCCGGTGGTGGAGGTGCCGTCTTGGGGTTGGGTGTTCTGGGAATAGGCAGGAATGAAGGAGGCAGGAGCTTGGACTTGTTGCTTTTCGTCACTCAGGTCCCCATTGCCACTTTTGTTTGATGTTACCCCATCCCCCCTGCCATCCACAAGCCTTTGGTCTCCACAAGGGGTCCTTGCTGGAGCCATGCCAGGCTACTCACAGTTTTAGAACTTTGGGGATCCCACATTGCTCATATTTACTGAGCGCTGTGCCTGTCATGATCTCTAATCCTGGCTCCCACTGCTTTTCCTGTTTGACAGATGGGGAAGCTGAGCCTCAGAGAGGGAAATTCAGCTACCCAAGGCGGCACAGCCTTTTGTAAACAGGATGCAGCCCCTGGCTGCCTGGCTGGCCTAGCCCTGCTCATTCTCCTGGTCCTGCTCCCCTGCAGCCTGGGCACAGATTTGATCAGATCATCCTGGCTCCCAGCAGGAGGGCACGGCTTTGGGAGCCAGAGCTCTGCTAGGTGCCGGGCAGGCAGCCAGGGTGGCCGCAATCCAAGGGTAATGGCCACATGCCGGGGACAGTGCTTGGGGCTGGGGCAGATGAGGTGCAAGGCCCTGGGAACCTGGAATGGTGGGGCAGCTACGTGGGCCCCGTGGGCCCTAATGACAAGGCAAATGGTGCAATTACAGGGTGGCTTTTGTTCAGTGGGGCCCGAGTGCTGGGCTCAGGGCTGCAAGATGCTTCAGCCCCAACTCCTTCATGTGGCGGGAATCTGCTCATTCATGGGGACGGGGTCACATGTGGAGTGTGACAGCAGGCAGTGAGACAATGTCGCACTGTTTCCTCTCCCATCTCTGAAAGTGGCAGCCGGTGGGCTGATTCTTCCCAGGACACGGTGTGCCTGGAGCCCATTCTACCTCCCTTCTGTCTGATCAGCCAGAACGGCTTAGGCCAGCTAAAAAGTAAATTCACGGGGTGTCCCAGGCCATGGGTAGGGGTGCTGCCCACACAGGGCCTGGCTTCTGTCCCTTGAAGGCCAGTCGTTAGTTCTGTGAAAATGAGGGAATTGAGGTGCAAAGATGGGGATGCCTCACTCCAGTGAAGGGCTCAGATTAGGGTTGCCAGACGGAATTCGAGGGTGTCGAGTTAAATTTGAATTTCAGATAAACAACAAATAAAGCCTTTGGTATAAATATCTCACAAGAATTATATAGGACTTTTTTTTTAGATTTATGATTTAAAAAGTACTCTTTATTTCTCTGAAATTCAAATTTAACTGGACATCTTTTTTTTTTCTGCTAAATATGGTACCTTAGCTCAGGTGCTCGTTGGACACATTGATTTAAGGCAGCTCAGGCCCTGACCTTGAGGAAGCCCCCTCCCCCTCCCGTGGGAGAGAAGTCCTAGACACGGGTTCCCATGTGGAGGCTGAGGGAGAGGCAGGGGCCCCAGTTCGGAACCCTGGCGAATGTGGGGAGTTGCTAGGTCGCCAGGCCTGGAGCGTTGGGGGCAGAAGCATCGAGGGCTGGTGGAGAGGCTCATGGGAGGGCCACAGGGGCCCTGAGGTGCCGTGAGCAGGGGGAGGTGGGTTCTGGAAGCCTCCACCTGGCCTTTCTGTGGTGGCGCCCTCTCCCAGGACTGTGCTGAGACCCCAGCTGCTTCTCTCTCTGGCACCTACCTCACAGCTTCTCAGCTCTGTGTGGAGCCCTGAGGCCAGAGATGGGTGACCAAGTGGTTGGGGTCAGATTTGGGTTTAGGGGTGGTCTTGCCACCTTGGACCAAGCTCTTCAGGTCCCCGGGCCTCAGTTTCTTCATGTGTAAAATGAACGTACCTCATTGGGTTAACGAAGAGAGCCCCTGCACAATACCGGCACAGAGGCAGTTCCCGAAGTGGGAGCTATCAGCGTAATGAGTCACCTCCCCCTAGGGCTGGGCTTCCATTTCAAGCAAACTCGGCCAACAGCAGGACCCCACAGGTACAAGAGCTGTTTTGAGGTAGCGAGTCCCCTGTCATTTGAGGCATCCAAGCAAAGACTAGTCTATAAGCCGTGTCTTGGACATGCCACCTAGGATGGGAGTGATGATGTCAAAGGTCGTTTTCAACTCTAGGGAATGGGTAGCAGATGGAAAGTTCAAGGGCTTTGGTGTCAGTCCTGGGTTCTCATTCTGGCCGTGTGAATGTGGACACGCTGCTTCCTCCCTGGCCCCCTCAGTTACCTGTCAGCGGCTCTGCCTCATAGGATAAATGTGTGTGCTCAGAGTACCAGGCTCCGAGAAGGTGCCAACGCATTGTGGGGTCTAAAAACATCGCCCTGATGGGGGAACAGCGACTTCTGGGGAGCCTCTCACAGGGCCAACTGGGAGCCGCCCCGTCCCCTTCCCAGTTTCTCTGGCTGGTGCCCCAACTGTGGTGAGAGTGGCCAACGGGTTTCTTAGAGTGTGAGGGGAGGTGGGGGTGGGGTGTGTGTATGGCAGCAGCCTAGAAGAGGGAGCCCCAGCCTCTCCCATCACTCTGGGAGGGGCTGTGGGGTCCAGGGCCTGGGCTCTGTGCAGGCCTCCCTGCCAGGGAAGGCGAGGCAATCTCGGTCAGAGGGGCAGGCAGTGCACAGTGCAGGCTGGGCTCCCCTCAATGCCTCACTGAGTCATTCTGAGCACCCAGCCGGTAGCATAGGAGGCTTGCAAGGGTAGGGATGTGTTCATTTTGTTGGCTCCTAGAGGGTGGACGGGCCCCTCGGTGATCCAGTCCAAACAATGGCTTTTAGAGACAGGGAAACTGAGCCCCCAGAGAGATAGGGATGAGACCAAGCCTATGGCATCAGGCACTGCCAGGCGCACAGCCTCATCCGAAAACTGGTGCAGGTTCAGAGGAAGGGCCCCGGACGCTGCCCACAGCCCTGTAACAAGCCAGCGTGTGCGCCGCTCCAGCGATGTGCTTAAAGGCAGTTTAATCCCAAGAAGCTGATGCTATTAGCACCCCCATTTTACAGATGAGGAAACTGAGGCCCTATGTCAGAAGTGACAGAGCAGGGATTTAAGTCCAAATCCTGTCCTTCTTTGCCAACTGTGGGCTTGATAGTTGGGATTTAAGTCTTGGTCCTCATCCCAGCTGGACACTATCTTAGAAATACACAAATCCTGACTGGCCAGGACTGTGGAAGAAGTGGAAATAGTTCCTCACTGACCCAGAGGCTGCCCTGGGTGAAAGTGGCAAATCATTTCCAGGAGGGCTTACCCGGGGCAAGTGGCACATTGGTTGCTTTTGTACAGCCTGGAAAGGGGACCAGTTTCCATATCGTTAAAGGACTGGAAGAAAAACAAAGATGAGCATATGCAGACACCCTACGTGGCCCTCAAAGCTTAAAATATTTCCTATCTGGTCCTTTATAAGAAAAGTCTGCCAAGCTCTGGTTCAGACTAAGCCTGCCCAGGGATCTGGGGTAGACATAGGAGAGGGACACAGGCCAGGAGCCGGCGCCACCAGCAGCCACTCTCCAGGGCTCCTGCTCCTTCTCTCAGCGAATACCAGTGAGAGCAGCAGCTTGGGGAGGGAGCCTGGCCCTGCAGGTCAGACAGACCTGGTTCAAATTGAACTGCTCTTGCTGACTGTGGCCTTGGGCAAATGAATTCACATCTCTGAAACTGTTTCTTCATCTGTAAAAGGGAGATGATAATACCTACCTCAAAAAGTTATAAAAATAGACACAACTAATTATAGCCACATCGGGACAGGCCACAGCCATGCTTAGAGCTTTGCATTTGACCTCCTCGGTCCTCACAGACACCTGCGGAGCCCTGCTTCCAGGTGAGGAAACAGCCTTGAAGAGCTTCAAGGACTTGTTTGAGGTCCCAGGCCAGTGACAGGCCGATTCTCAAGCTTCCCCACTGTGCCACTCACCAAGACTGTGCCCTGGTCCTGGGGAGCCACAAGGGCACCTGGAGTCACTGCCAGAGGGTGGAGCAGCTGGGAGCATCAGAGGACCTGCACAGAGTGGCCTGGGCAGTTACAGGAACTTACTATCAAGCCCACAGTTGGTCCAGAGGCAGAGTGGCACAAGGAATCTGACCCAGTGGCCTGCCAGGCTGGCAGAGACCTGTGTCTTTGAGGAGTCTGTCCCCAGGCTAGCTTCCCTCAAAGTTCTACATGGCTGCCGCCCCTGCCTGAGCATGTCCAGAGGGAGACAGGGCTTGCTGATTCTTGTACCTGCTTCTCAGGAAACTTCTCCCTGGGAAGCCCCATTGGCTGCCTCCTCACCTGCATCTCCAGGGCCAGGCAGGAGCAGGTCCCTGAAGCCCCTGGGGCTTGCTGAGCAGGGAGTGGTGGGAATGCAGGTGAATGGGCTGCAGTTTCTCTGGCCACCCAGCATTCCTCCCTCCCTTCCTTCTCGCTAACAGAACTGGTCAACACAGGCCGCCACACTCTAGACACTGGATGCAGTTGTGCCTTATGGCCACTGCCACCACACTGTCCACTACCTAGGTCCCCTGTGCATCCCTTTTCTTTACATCACTAGCTCTGGGGTCAAATGAAGATGGGTGCATCTGACTGGCTGAGCACAGGTCACGTGGGAGGATGGGACCACCTTCAGCGGAGATTATGGGCATGGCCTACACCAAGGCACAGTGAGTGGGCCCCAGACAGGTGGGCTTGGAGGCTGGGTAGTCAGGCCGAAAGTAAGGACAGATGCCTGGCTTACCCAGGGGTGAGTGTGAATGACAGAGATGGCATTTCACAGGTAAGCTTTGGTGGCTCTGCCACTGCCATGCTGTGCACCCTGGGCAAATTGCTTAGGCTCTGTGGGCCACTCCGCATCCATCAGGAGGGCATAATAACACTTTGGAAGAACTTGGCACAGTGCCTGGGCAAGCCAGCATGACCCATCATTAACCACCACATGACGGTTTCTATGGCTTCCCGTCCACTGAGCCTGTTCCTAGTCCTGCAACACAGGGGTCACAAGACTCAGGACCAAGTGTCCCGAGGAGGCCAGAGGGAAACCTACAGAGTGAGGCTGTATGACTGATTCCAGCGGACCAAGGTGAGGACAGCCGGGATGTAAACAGGAGGGATAAACCACTGCTGGTGGGAGGGTGGTATGCAGGTGTCACTACTCCCGGTGGGGGGTGTCAGGGGAGGACTTCCACAGGAGGTGGTGTTCAGACAGGGGCTCCCAGGAAGAGAGGGCAGAATCTCACAGCTGTGGTGGAGGGTTCTGGGGGGAGGCCAGCACTGAAGGAAGGCCTGGGTGTGCCTTGCAGCCAGGTTGGGCACTGCCCAGGAATGCCTTGGGGAGGGCCTTGTGCCAGGTGTTGGGAGCTGTGTGGGCTGCAGGTGCCAGGTGTGGCTTGGGGTGGCTGGGAGGCAGGTGGAGGGTATGGGGGTAAGGAAGGGGATGGCAGAATAAGGGGGCTGAGGAGGTGGCCTGGCCACCGTGGACAGCTATTCTGCCTCCCTGTGTGACCCAGGGCAAGCTGCTTGTCCATCTCTAATGTGAGACTGGAAGGGGCCAGCCCCTCTCCTGGTGTCCCCCCGGAGACCTGGCCCTCCTCTTTCTGGGGGGGGTTGCACAGTGATGCCAATTCCTGGCCTGCCCCAGCCCTACTCCCTGCATCTTTCAGGGATGGGTGTGGTCATCACAGCCCCTTCTGTTAATATTGTGGATTAAGTCAACTCAACACACACTTACCGAGCACCTACCAGCACCAAGTTGTGAGGTTCCTGATGGACAAGGCACCCCCCTCCCATGACAGGCTGCAGAGACCCAGGTCACCTGATCCCTGTTCTGATAAGGTGGCTTCTCTCCCCAGGGAGCTCTGGCCTGCTTTTCTCCTAATGATGATGATGACTATGATCTATGATCGCTTGTTGAGCACTTTCTCTGTGCTGGGCCCACTTCCCTGCATCATCTCATTTAACTCCTTCCTCCCTGTAGCAGCAGAGTGGCTGTAAGCATTATCCCCACTTTGTGGAGGAGGAAGCTGAGAGTCAGAGAAGGTATTTTCCTCAAGGTCCTCTGAGGGGAAGTGGCAGGGCAGGAATATAAATAAACCCATGTGTGTCTGATCTCAGAGCCGAAGGTCTCGGGCCCCTGTTTTGAATGGCTTGTTTTAGAACCTGGACAGAGTCCAGGAGCCCCAGCTCTAAGCCTAGACCCTGGCCCTGTTCTGGACCTAGACTCCCAGCCTCTCTCCTGGCCCTATGGACCCCCGATGATGCTAGGCCCGCCCGACCCCCCAGCTCACCAGTGATGCTGTGCAGGCAAGACTTTGGGCTGAGCGCTGAAGGCCATCCATGGAGCCAAAGGCTTTGTCAAACATCAGTGACACAGAAACATGACCACACTGTGGTCAGGTGTCATCATCCCCCAAATGAACGCCCGTTGGACCCTGTTAGGAACAAGAGAGCAGGAGGCCCTGTCCTCAGTCCTCCCAGACAGATGGGGGGACCCCAGTGTCGGGGAGGAGATAGAACCCTGATGTTAAACCTTTCCCAACCCTCAGTGATCAGCTCAGTGAGCACACACGGGCCGCTCAGGTGCCCCTACAGCTCAGCCGCCTGGGGAGTTGCAAGTTGAAATGGGAGGTGGATGGGCCGCAGCTTTGAAGGGAAGCCCTGGTTTCTGTCCTCCTTGCTGTCCCCCGCTCCCAGCTGCATTTGGGGAACTGCTGGCGAGTGTCAGGCTCCTTCCTGGAAGCACCAGGGACTGCCACTCTGCAGGGTGCCCTCCGTCTGCATGTTACCTCAGTACCTCACCAATCTCATCCCTGCCCCCACCTGGAGGGAATTCTGCTCCATCAAGGGAGTCTTGTCTCTGTCCCTATCTCTCCACCTAGAGTCCCCCTTCTTCCTCCAGTCCCCGCTGAACACTGAGCTCCAGCTCCCTTCTTCTGAAACCCTCCGCCTCCCCACCCACTCTGCCTGCTCTTCCACGCCCTCAAGCAGCCTCATTCTCCCATATTACAGATGTGCAAACTGAGGGAGCTTGCAGGGCAAGGCTCATTGAGTGGTTTCCGGAAGGGGTCCCTTTTTTCTTCACACCTAGCATTTAGTTGTCTTTTTATTCTCTTTTGTTCTAGAAAACCTCCACCCCACTCCCACCTTTTCCTCAGAAAAGAACTGGTGACTTCTCTATACGCCGGAAGTCAGGTCCTAAGGCTCAATGGGGTCATGTTGCGATGTTGGCAGACACAGGTGACACTGGGTTTGTTTGGCTTATGCCCCGTCAGGCTCACTCCAGGTGGTGCTAAGTTTGATTACGTGAGGAAGGGGCCACCAGAATGATTGATGGCTTCTGCAATCTGTCATTGCTTCACGTGTCCAATACCTTCTGGGCAAGACTTGTGTGCCAGGTGCAGGGACGCAGATACAAATCAGGCTTGTTCCCAGTGGTGTCCCCAGGCTTGTCCCCAGTGGTGAGGAGGGGACAGGATCTGCCGCCTGTGTGGGAGGATGGAGGGGGCTGGACTGAGCCCCAGGGGAGGGACGGAGGGACCTGTGGGCTTCAGGGCTGTGTCCCAAGCAGCCAGCCAGAATTGGACAGGACTGAGGAGTGGAGGTGGGTGTGAGGGCTGGAAAGGGGGGAAGTTCTGAGAAGGACAGCTCAGAGGAATGAAGCCAGAGCAGCATGGGGTTGTTGGAGGATTGCAATTGTGAGAGGGAGAGTGGGGTTTGCCTCTAGAGAGGGAAGCGTGGCCCAATGGCAGGGACAGGTACCCCGAAACCTTAGTGTCTGCCAAGGGGGCCACCATCCACGCCCTGTTACCTCTTCCCAAGACAGGCTGGAGGCCTGCTGAGCTGGGCTGCCAGCAGAGCCACCTGCGGGTGGGACTCTCTGCTGCCTCCTTCACTTACCCTCCCACAAAATCTCCATCTCCAGCCCCTGCACAGTGGCTGGAGGAGAAAATCCTGCTCGAAGAGGTCTCCTGCTCCCCTCTCCTCTCCACCCACTCTCTGTCCTGGGAAAGCCTCCCTGGTGCTGTTGCAGACGCAGCACTGAAATGTCCCCTCTGGTCCCCAGACAGGTCCAGAGAAGGCGGGTGAACTGAGGTCCATGCCGTGAGCACCTGACATGTCCCCATTATCTTCCTCCAGAGTCAGGGGCAGCCTGTTCTCCCTGCCCTGGCACTCTGACACGCTGCTCCACCACCCTTGGCAGAGTGGGTCCCCACACCAGGAAGCTGTGACATCATCTCATCTTAGGCAAGCTCTGTCTGCCAGGGTGGGGCCTCCCCCCGGGGTAGAGACTGGCACGTGTCTGGGCACCTGAGCCCAGCCAGGCTGGGGCTGGGGGAGGGGGAGACAGGAAGTCAGCTGCACAGCCGGGGCTGAGCCCCTGTCTGTTGAGGATTGGCCCCACTCACCGTGGGACAGGCTATGGTCCTCTGTGAGACATGAATTCTTCTCATCTCAAAGTTTAGAGTCAAGCTGAGAGTTAGGAGGTGGAAGAAGCAGAGAATTCACCATGTGTATTCCTAAGTGCCAGAGTGGGGACTGCGGGCCTAGGTAGGTGCCCCCAAAAGGTGATGTGGCCACTGGCTTAAAAGGAAACAGCTCCACCCACACCGGTCAAGCCCATTCCCAAATTCCCATCTCAGGGCCTTTCTTTGTGCTGTCCCCTCTCCCTGGGACATCTCCTCAAACTGTTACAGGTTCCTGGGGTCACTCAGGTCTCAGCTCGCATGTTACCTCATCCTTTCCCAGGCACCCACACATTATCGTCCCCCTTCACTGTGTCCCTGTATCCAGTTGTATCCTCTCTGGAGCCCTTGTCACATCTGGAGGTGACCATGTTTATCTGCTTGCTCACATGTTAACAGCTGGGCTCCCTGCTGGGCATGGCTTGGTCACAGCCCTCTCTGGCTAGGGTGTAATGATGGAGCTCTCTCTCTCTCTCTCTCCTTTCAACTGACAACCTTGAACTATTTCTCCTTCTGAAATTTCATATCCTTTGGCCAGTATCACCCCAAACCCTGGTAGCCACCACTCCATTCTCCGCTTCTAGGAGAGAAGAATCTTTTTTAGATTCCACGTATTAGGGAGACCGTGCAGAATTTGTCTTTCTGTGCCTGGCTTATTTATGTATTTATTTATTTATTTAGAGACAGAGTTTCACTTATTAACGCTAGGTAGAGTGCCATGGCATCACAGCTCACAGCAACCTCCAACTCCTTGGACTTAGGCAATTCTCTTGCCTCAGCCTCCCGAGTAGCTGGGACTACAGGTGCCCACCACAACGCCCGGCTATTTTTTTGTTGCAGTTTGGCCGAGGCTGGGTTTGAACCCATCACCCTTGGTATATGGGGCTGGCGCCTTACCCACTGAGCCACAGGCGCCGCCCATGCCTGGCTTACTTTGCTTAACATGATATCCTCCAGCAAATGACAGGATTCCTTTCCCTTTTCTGCAGCCAAATGGTGATTCCATGGTGCATAGAAACCGCACTCTCTTTGCCCATTCACCCGACTGTAGACACTGAGGCTGGTTCTATGTCGTGGGTCTTGTGCACAGTGCCACAGTGAACATGGGATGCTGATGTCTCTTTGACGTACCGAGTTTGTATCCTTTGGATATGTACCCAGTAGAGGGATTGCTGGTTATGTGGTAGTTCTAGTTGTAATCTTTTGAGGAGTAATTATCTCCTTTTTTTTTTCATTGAATCATAGCTGTGTACATTAATGTGATCATGGGGTATAATGTGGAGTCATTATCTCTTTACACTTTAGATCCCTCTAGGACTTTGAGGTCCCCAAAGGTAGGAATGCAATCCTCTTCTTTCATCCCTGGCATTGAAGTACAGAACTTTGAGGACATTTATATCAGCAACCTCGGTTAATTTTACCTTTGGCTTTTTTTTTTTTTTTTTTTGAGACAGAACCTCAAGCTGTCACCCTGGATAGAGTGCGGTGGCATCACAGCTCACAGCAACCTCCAATTCCTGGGCTCAAGCGAGTCTCCTGCCTCCTCCTCCCAAGTAACTGAGACCACAGGCGCCCGCCACAACGCCCGGCCCATTTTTTGGTTGCAGCCATCATTGTTGTTTGGCGGGCCCGGGCTGGATTCGAACCCGCCAGCTCAGGTGTATGTGGCTGGAGCCTTAGCCTGTTGAGCCACAGGCACCGAGCCTATCTTTGGCTTTTTAAAGACAAGCACCTTAGGGAAACTGAGGCAGGTCTCAACTCTTCTGCCTTCAGCCCGTCTACTGGACTTGAGCTTACCCCTTCCCTGGAGGCAGGGACCGCATGTTTGTCGTGTCCGTCCCCTCCATGCAGCGGGTCTGCGCCCTGTGGGTGTTGGCAGGGGTTAGTGGACAGAGAGAGGGAAGGCAGGTGGGAAAGGCAGTATTGAGGGGCCCAGGCTCCTCTCAACTTTCATTGTGTTATTTTCCATCCAAACCTTGAACAGAAGCCCTTCTCAACCCCGTTCCTGATAAATGAAGGGATGCTGAGGTCCTGCTCTGAAGACACTGTCTCTCCCTGTCCCTGTACATGGGTCACAGAGATGCCTTTGCAGAATCCCAGCATTCTCTGGAGAGCGGGATAGAAACCACTGGTCAGAAACAACAATCTCCTTTTGCAGACAGGGAAGCTGAGGCCCGGAGCAGGAATTGACCAGGGCAGCTCTGTTAGCTGAGGGCCAAGCTGGCTCGTACCTTCCAGGGACACTTCCACAACCCCCTTTCACATCTGGGTGGACTCACCAGCCCTTGGCTGATATGTGACCCAACCCTCCAGTGGAAGATGTTTGGTGTGTGGCCTGTCCTTTACCATAGCAACAGCCCTCAGTTGACTGTGACCTTGTCCTCCACTCGAGAGGGAGAGGCTGGGCAGTCCCCGAAATGCACTGGGGAAGGGAGGGCCCCTGCAGTTTTCTGGGGTCAGCTTTGAAAACACCCACCTCCTGGTGGGCAGTTGTCTGCTTGCTTGGGAAGCATCAAGCACCTGGGCAGTGCCGAGACTCACTTCCCTTCTGTGGAATTGGGAGGAATAAACAGAGTTCCCATTCCAGGGAGTGGCATCCCCCCGACCCCCCGGCACGACCAGGTAAGGTGCTGTGTGCTGACCTCAGCCGGGTTGACTCACTGAAGGTGCCTCTCCCAGCACCTAGTGGAGTCGCCCCAGCTGCAGGAGCCCGGCTTCCCTGGGGCTCCCACGAGGCAGCACCAGTGGCTCAGGGCCCTGTACACGTGTGGAGCTGACGAGCGTGCCCGCCTGCCTGGCCAGCCCCACCTGCCTTGCAGCCTGAGCTGGGCCATAAGCACTGGGCGAGGGGAGCTGCCCTCCCTCATAGCCAGCCTGGCACTGGCTCCTGCTGACTTGAGGGTTGTGTCCTGTGCCAGGGCTGGGTGAGACTCAGATGGGCTGGGCCCACCTGTGTGAGAGGGCACAACTGTCCTGGCTGGCGCTGATGGGACTTGCCAAGGAACAATGAGGCAGGAGAAGGTTAACCCCATACAGAGCACAACTCAGCCCTGAGTTTGTCGCTCCCAGTGAAGGAGGGGTGGGCAGCTGAAAGAGGACAGGGTATGGGGTCCAAACTGGTGTCTGCCCCGGTCTGTGAGCTCTGAAGGGCAGGGATGATCCCAGCAGATGTGATCGGGAGCACACACCTAGTGGGGCCTCGGGAAGAGCTGATGTGAGCTCTTCCGAGCCATGCCAGCCCCCAAGGGGGAAGAGAGCAGTATGGGGTGGGGGGTGTGCACAAGGGATTGGGCCTGGGTTTCCATTCCCCGCTGTGATCTGCATCTGATACCCGCTGGCTGGAGGATGTGCACTTGGGTCACATCCTTGGGTGACTAAAATGAGTTCACGAATCCTTACCTCATTGGGCTATTGTAGAGATTCAGCAGGATTACTGTACCAAGTGCTTTGCAAACTGTAAAGTGCTGTTTGTATCATCTGGTACGGGCAGACAGGTCACTGCCAATTCCTGAGTTCACCTTGGGGAGGTGTGTGGGCTCTACTGAAGCCATAAACTGGGAAGAGCACAGGGGCCGAGCTGTGCCCTGCAAAAGGGCTAGAGATGGGAGGTGCTGCCTTCATCCTCAGGGGAACCAGTCCAGGCTTAGAACCCCTCAATTCCCTTGTGCTCTAGCTGGGAAAAATCACGTGGCAAACAAGATGTACTCTTTTTTTTGGAGACAGAGTTTCACTTTGTCACCCTCGGTAGAGTGCTGTGGCATCACAGCTCACAGCAACCTCCAACTCCTGGACTTAGGCAATTCTCTTGCTTCAACCTCCTAAGTAGCTGGGACTACAGACGCCCACCACAATGCCCAACTACTTTTTGTTGCAGTTTGGCTGGGGCCGGGTTCGAACCCGCCACCCTCGCTATATGGGGCCGGCACCCTACCCACTGAGCCACAGATGCTGCCCAAGATGTGCATTTTTTATTCTGCCAGGGAACGCAGTGATGGGGGGCTCAGGCTCTGGGTCACACAGACCTGAATGTGTGTCTTGGCTGTGGCACTTGGTAGCTCTGGTAAGGAGGGTATCCACGGGGTGTGGAGGGAGGGGGTCCAAAGGGAGTCAGAGTCTGAGGTAGGGGAGCAGGTCACCCATGGAGGGTTGAGAAGGGTGTCCACGTAGGTGGAGGAGTGGCCTAAAGGGGGCGTGAGAGTTCCAGCAACGAATACAAGTGACCAGGTTGAGAGGGGTTCTGGTGTGTGGGGTTCCTGAGCCCCGGGTGGGCAGGAGGATGTCCCTGTGTATGTTTGCATGGGAGGATACTGGACAAACTGAAAGCCCAGAATTTCATACCAACAGGGAGAAAATGAAAATGAACCCTATGGTGTTAGATTGAATTTAAGGTATCAATGTGAACCATGATGTAGATGTAAATGTGTATATATGTATATATAAAGTTGACCCTTGAAACAATGCAAGGGTTAGAGGTGCTAACCCCTTGGGCAGCCAAAAATTTGCCTATAACCTTTGACTCCCCCAAAACATAACTACTGGCAACCTACTAGTAGCCTTACTGATAACATAGTCAATTAACACATATTTTGTGTACGTATTATATACCAAAGTCAATTAACACATATTTTGTTATATGTATTATATACCATATTCTTATAATAAAGACAGCTAGAGAAGAGAGATGTTATTAAGAAAAGCATACGGAAGAGAAAATACATCTACGATTTACTCTATTTACATTTCATTGAGAGGATGAGTGGAAGCAGAGCATCACGGAGGCCTTCATCCTCTTCATCCACGTCATCTTCACACTGAGGGGGCTGAGAAGGAGGAGGAAGAAGAGGGGTTGGTCTTGCTGCCTCAGGGGTGGCAGAGGCAGAACAAAATCCATGGATAAGTGGACCCATGCAATTCACACCCATGTTGTTCAGGGTCAACTGCATGTACTTCGTGACCTCTCCATTTGAAGGTCAAGTACGTACACTTCTTGCCCTGCGTCTCCCACTCCCCACTCCCCCATGCACTGAAAGGGCCTGGGAACAGCGACTCCCTGGTAGTGATGAGCACACCTGTCATCCCATCTTAGTGTCTGTACACCATTCCCCAATAAAGGAACCAAGGCTCCTTGGTGACATGGCTGCTTCTAGGGCCAGGGCAGAGAAAGGACAGAATGTGCCTGGAATATCTTTTCATGCCAAAAGGTCAGGAAATGCTTAAAAAAAAAATGGAGACATTGGGCTAGGCGCAGTGACGCCTGTAATCCTAGCACTCTGGGAGGCTGAGGTGGGAGATTCACTTAAGCTCAGGAGTTCAAGACCAGCTCGAGCAAGAGCAAGACCCCATTTCTACTAAAAATAGAAAAAAAAAATAGCCCAGTGTGGTGGCAGGTGCCTATATCCAAGCTACTCAGGAGGACCGCTTGACCCAAGGAGTTTGAGGTTGCTGAGAGCTAGGCTGAGACCATGGTACTCTATCCTGGGTGACAGAGCAAGACTCTGTCTCAAAAAAAAAAAAAAAAAAATAGAAATATGTTAAAATATCCCAGAGCTTCTTGAAAGAGCAGCCACTAGCCAAATCTGGGATAATTTGCACATTACAATAAATAATGATAGAAATGGATTATAAGCCGTTGAATACCATAAGAAACCACAAGTCCGGCTCGGCGCCTGTGGCTCAAGCAGCTAAGGCGCCAGCCACGTACACCTGAGCTGGAGAGTTCGAACCCAGCCCAGGCCCACCAAACAACAATGATGGCTGCAACAAAAAAAAATGGCCGGGTGTTGTGACGGGCACCTGTAGTCCCAGCTACTTGGGAGGCAGAAGCAGGAAACTTGCTTGAGCCCAGGAATTGGAGGTTTCTGTGAGCTGTGATGCCACAGCACTCTACCCAGGGTGATAGTTTGAGGCTCTGTCTCAAAAACAAAAAAAAAGAAAAGAAAAAGAAAACCGCAAGTCCATACTGCTATGAATGAATGGGAATAAATTGGAAGTCTGGCAAGGAATGGAATATGTACATAGTCTCTGTACAAAGTATCTCCTGACTAAATATTTATTACAAAGGGAGAAAGCAACTTTACAGCAGAGAAACTTGGCAGACCCCACCTTAATCAAATTTAACCACATCACTAATGAAACAAATCCAAAGCATCCAGTAGGTGCCTCCCAAATCCAAATTCTACAAAACAAACGATCTATACCCTTCACAAGTGTCAAGGCCATGAAAGAAAGTACCGGGTAACAGATGGAGACTGCAGGAGACCTGACAACTTCATGCAACTCAGGATACTGAACTGAGGCCTTTTTGTGACCAAGGGCAATGTTGGGACAGTTGGCGAAACTGGCCAGAGGTGTGTGGAGTGGAAGGTTGTAACACATCAATGCTAATTTCCAGATGGTTTTACTGCGGTGGGGAAATGTCCTTGTTGGTTGAAAATAGGTCAGCCACTTAATCTTTAATGGTTCCAGAAAATAATTTGTTAGTATTATACTTGTAAACTTTCTAAACACTTTCAATGGTTTCCAAACTTAAAGTAATTATTAGTATAAAAAGAAATAGATAAAATAATGACAAAAGAATTTCAAAAATGAGAGCGTTTGAGTGCAGCGCTTAGGCAAGTCCTGACATGGGATGTGATCACCTAATGTCCATAATTATGCTGACGAGTGTCAAACTTCCTGCATCTGCTGGCCTTTTCTCTTTCCTAGCTCAAAAAATAACCACCTCCAGGAAGTACTCCATGAAAATGTCATGTGTATTGGTGACTCTGGTCACCCAGCATCATCCGGATGCTTATCTCCACCTTCGTTTTAATTCACAATCACTTGTAGCGTAGGAAGCGGAGGAGGAGGTTGGGTGGGACCAGATGACACCGCAGCCCTTCTCCAGCCCTAACCTTCCCGCATCCTCTCATCCGGGTGTCCACCCCTTGCTGGGAACAGACACCTTCTCAGAACTCACCCTCTAAGATCAAGTCCGTTCCCATCACTTCTGTCCTAGATTTGCAGCAAATCTGGTTCATTGAGTCCATTCCCCTGCCTCTTAACAGGGCTGTTCTGACACTGGCTCAGCGGAAGGTCTTACTTTCTTCCTGCATTTCCAGGGAACATGATTTCAAAAGCGCTTTCCTCTACTCACACACTTCCACCCGCTCACTTTCTCGCTAGTTCAGTTATTCTTTGAGGGGAGCTGTGCCCCCCACATCTGGGCCAGGCCCTGGGCTGGGTGCTTCGCCCACATCAGCTCATTAACGCTCACTGCTCAATGGGACGGCTCTGGCAGCAGCTCCATTTTACAGATGGGCAGACAGCGGCGCAGAGAGACCTCATGAAGACAACTTCATGACAAGTTTTCAGGCGCTGTGCTGGCAGCTTTATTTACATTTGCTCAGTTACCCTCTCGTGTGACGTCCATGTTATTCTAATTTTTTTTTTTTTTGAGACAGAGCCTCAAGCTGTCACCCTGGATAGAGTGCCGTGGCATCACAACTCACAGCAACCTCCAATTCCTGGGCTCAAGCAAGTCTCCTGCCTCTGCCTCCCAAGTAGCTGGGACTACAGGCACCCGCCACAACGCCCGGCCATTTTTTGGTTGCAGCCATCATTGTTGTTCGGCGGGCCCGGGCTGGATTCAAACCTGCCAGCTCAGGTGTCTGTGGCTGGCACCCTAGCCGCTTGAGCCACAGGTGTGGAGCCTGTTCTAATTTT
>CAUYRH010021684.1:0-33322 GCA_963574655.1 Perodicticus potto | reverse complement strand
AGGGTCAGGAGAAATCTTCTAAATACGGATCAAAATTGTTTTCACATAGTAAATGAGAAAATATCATGAATGTTACATTAATCAGGTGGATAAAAATATCTCCGATTGTATGGGAAGCCTGCACACTGTACTCCAAGCCTGAATCACTGTACACAGTTATGACTTAATAAAAAATAATAAATAAAAAAAAAAGAAAGGAAAAACCTTTAAGAATAGAAAGAATATGTCTAATATTAAAGATAATATGGAAACAAAATATAACTAAGAGAAAACTGTCATAAATAAACACAATAAAAATAAAAATATTTGAAAAGTTAAAAAAAAAAAATAAAGTTGTTCTCCTTCTGCCCAGTCAATAAATTCTGAAAAATTTAGGATGAATCAATTTTTCTGAGCTGAAGGACCTCATCCAAGGTGAGGCCATGTTTTCCTCTTTGGATTCCACGTACCTCAAGGTTGTACCCTGCCTCACTGCCTGTTGTTTTCTATTTTCCTGAGCCGGGAGAAGGGCCTTGCATTCAGACACAGGATGGCAGGGCAGCTCCTGCCCCAGCTTTGGAAAACTCCCTCTGAAAGAAGAGCTGGGTGTTGCACTGTGGCTTTCTGTTCAAAGGTGACCCTTCCCTACCCTCCTAAGATCACCTGCTGTTTGTACAGGCTACTGGTTCTTCCTCTAATAGTTGTGAGTAAAGGGGGGTGAAGACCTGGGAGGGGTGTGTGGGACAGGATGGGGGGGTTGAGTTTTCATGAAGACTCAGTTTTATTTATCATTTGTTTACCCTTGCCTCCTCCCCTATCATCTTTAACCCTCCCAATAAACCTTTCCCCAGCTTGGTGAAATATAGTGAACTTCCTTTATTTCTCTCCCTCCTGGTATTTTTGTGCTTTGGATGTACTTTGAACAAAGTATGTTCATCTCAAAAATCTGGGAGACTAATTTGCAGCCCCCTTGGGTGAGGGTAGAGGGGTGAGTAGTGGAAGAAGGGAAGGATTGTTTGTGTTTTCCAAAGAGAGCTGCAAGTGCTTCCTCTGAAATCCTTGGCGAGTAGCCCTGCTTATTTCCTTCTGAACCTTTTGTGAATTACTATGGTGTCCTTTATTATGCTAGCAGCAGTAGTGGCTGCTGGGTTTTCTAATAAGGAGGAGAGACATTACCTCCTGGCCTTATGTATTTTTGGAGGAGAAAGAATGTGAACTGCTTTAGCCCCTGTGTCCCCACCTTAGACCTTATTATGGCCTGACAGCTGGGAAAAGCATAGGAAGCAATTTAAACACCCTGCATTAGTCACAAAAGAAGAGCCCAGCCCCAGCCAACAGTGAAAGGAAGAGATCTGTAAAAGAAAGAAAGGAGAAAAATACAGAGAGAGAGAGAGAGTGAACCAGGATGTTGTTTATGAGGCTTTTGATGCTTTAAGGTAGTGTGGTGTGTACGTCTGTATCCACTTGGGGTTATTTATTTACATAGAAAGTGTCTGAAAAATAGGGCGATCCTATCCAAATACTTTGCCCAATTGACTTTAACGCTTGTATGGTTGGAAATAGTTTGTAAATGCATTGATTGAAGGGGCTGCGTGTGTTTGGCTGGGGTGGGAGAGCAGTAATTCAGCAATCAAAAACCAGACACGGGAGGAGAGGGAAAGAGAGGGAGGAGGAATGGAGCCTGCAGGGACCACTGGAAAATCATCATCCCAGATGGAGCCCAGAGCCTGTTCTCTCCCTGCCTGCGGGGCTTCTTTGCTGGGACCTCCAGAGGGCAGAGAGCCTCTGACAGCTAAATCACTGGATGCCCAGGGAAGGCACTTGTTTTCGCTTGGGCCTGCTTCTGCTTTATAGCCTGATGAATTCTGGCTTTCTCTTTTTCTCTTCAGAGGCCTACAATCCGCACCAAATGTTTCACATTACTCAGTGTGAAAAACCTCCTATTCTTTCAGATTTTTTACAAGTTCATACATCGGTGGAAACCCGATATTCCATATTTCATTCTGCTTTGTGGATGTCATTGTGAGGGATGCGGGTTCACATGCAACAGGCCTCTTCTGACTTTGATCAGCTTGACCGCAGCTAATTGTAAATGGAGAACAAATGAAAGAAATATTTACAAATTTCATGGGAATTCAGGAGGGGCCTAAGCCTCCCCTAATGCCTCCATTCACAGTAGATGTTTATTGAATACTTTGACTCTACTGTGCATTTCAATATTTATATAGTATTAGGTTCTAGCTTGTTCTGAGGGGATCTAAAGAATTAGTAAAACGACCTTCCCCTTCTCTGCTTTACCCCTTCCCTTCTGCAAACTTCCTTTCTTTGGCATCACAAAATCTGCTGCTGCCTAAAGAAAGTCAACTCAGATTCCAGAGCTACAGCTGTAGAAGGGCAAGAGAAAAAAAAAAAAAGAGAGGGCTAGGGGAGGCTAGAAAAAAGAGCGTAAAATTTAAAACAAATTTTGAGTTGCATAGTCGAGTTGGGAAAAATCAAATGAAAATGTTTAGGATTTGTTGAAAATAAAGTCATAAATGCCTGGAGCCAAGTTAAACAGCTGTTGGGTCAGGCAGGCGAAGTCCTGAAAGGCAGCACCAAGGAAGAGTTGGGTATTATTACGCAATTCACTAGCGCTTGCCTGGCTATAAAGAAACGTGTATAGCCCTGTTAGAAGATTTTGGATTTAGGTCGTTTCTAAGTACATTTTTCCTGAAGAATTTTTGTTTACTTTGGAACTGAGATAACCTTCATGACTTCCCTTGGAGGTTTTAGAGAGGGGATACTTTATGGCTAGGAAAGGGTCGGCTGACTCTCTCCGGCTCCTCTGCCTCTTGGTGGCAGATGCTGGAAGCCCCATCAGATGCTGCCCTCTCCCCGCTGCCGTCATGAGCTGCCAGCACTTCCAGGGTGGCTTAGACAGATGACGGTCCAGATGCTGAAGGGAGGAGAGGAGGTGACCTCTGCCCAGAGAGTCCTTTTGCTATCACCTTCTTGGATGACAAGTGTGTCTGGGGTCTGACAACTTCGTCATAATAAGTGCGCTAACAACTGCTCTTTTAATTAGGAACATTTCACATCTGTGCCTGCTATACCCTGGGCCCGTTTCACCCCAGAAGTCGTAAAAGTCAGGCTAGATTCTGTTATCTATCGAGGCTGGCTTAACCTGCCATTCTCCCTCTTTCTACCCGGACATGAAAGACAAAATTCAAGGATCAAACAGACTAGAAGGTGAATGACCCTAAACAACCCCAAATGTCTGATGACGGAGGTACATGCAGAGGGTGGCTGCAAGTGCTGTAGGAGAAATGACTTGAAACAGAGAAATGGGATGTCAGGAAGGAAGTCAACACCAAAGCTGATACAAAATGACCATCCCGAAGGAGGGCTTTTGGAGCATTTTTTGTTAGTGCAAAATTCTTTTTAAACTCAGATTTTAACTTTTACTTTTGGAGAAGTCATTGATTTCACCGTAGTCGATACGGATGTTTTTATGGGCACAAAAATCTGCCATCAGGGTTACAGATTTTTAAATCATGCCTTTTTGTGTGCTCTGGTTTCTTAGCATTGAGAAAATCTTTATTCATAAAGATCAGTAGCTTCAAAAATGAAATGTTTCAACATTTCAGTTGTTTGTGATTTCAAGATTCTTTTTAATTAAACTGGTCTAAAACCTTGAAGGAGGACTAAGGAATATTTTTGTTTTAAAATGCAGCTCCTGATTTCTTAATGTGAACAATTATAAAAGGCATGTAAGCACCCCCAAATAATAATGGTAAAACTCTCTACGTGAATGCAACATCATAATGAAACATGTACAAAGTTTATTTGCTGTTCAATGACTGTCATGTGTTGTTGAAAGAGTAGCTGACATTTAATTAAGTATAAACATACATTTGATATTAAGAGTATCCTTATTTGTCTAGTATTATATCAGTGGAAATTCACAGATCCACTGTGAATTTTTTCACAAAAATACAATGCCTGGTCACATGTATTCAACTCAAAGATCTGTCTACAACATTAGGTGTCCCTAAAGTTTTCATATATGGAGAAATTGGAAGCTGTCTCTAAATATACCTTTATTCACAAAACATTCATTACAAAATCTTACAAAATCTTACAAAATATTCTCTATGTGTTGGCTACCTCTTTGTAAGATTTTATAATGAACGTGTTGTAAATAAAGGCACGTTTGGTGACAATTTCTCATTTTCCCCATGTATGGCAACTTTGTGGGTACCATGTAGTTTCTTCATTATTTCATATGCTATAGTATGTGCTATATGTCACACGATAGTCATATGTGAACATTAAGGTATCTTTGTGAACTTATCAAGTCATTGGGAATGACTTTTTACTAGAGATGATATCAGGATGGGATGGGAAAAAGGAAACCGTATCCATTCTTGTGGTCTTTCTAACCGTAGCCCCAGATTTCCAAATCCAAGGAAGGGCAGAAAAAAGATCTAGCAAAGAAAGAAATTAACCCAATTTTTGTGGACCTTCTGCAAGAAGGCTCTCTCTCTCTCGGACACCATCAGAGAACATCACTCCATGTAGAAAACCTTGATATGCTTCCTAAGGAGCAGTCTTCTCCTCATCTAAGGATTCCAGTTGTGGGATTCTTAAGCTGCCCTCCTGAAGACCTCCCTTTAAGGGTGTTAAGGAGGACGTAGCATCATGTTCAGCTTGTTCCAGGCTGGAGGGAGGAATGCCATGCACCATTCTGCACCACTCTGAGCCTTCAGTTTCATTGCCATCTTCAGTAAGGGCAAGACTGAATGGCCATCAATAGATCAGTATCTGGGTTGTGCTAAACCTCTAGGAATCAGTCTCTAAAAATCCCAAATCAGGTTATACTGGCCCTGAGTAATATCCTTTTTGTTTTTCTTCCAATTATTTTTCACCTACTGGAGCTGCCATCTTTCATCACCAAGAGTTCTATTTTTCTCCAACACCTTCTTTCCATCAAAACGTGCCCGTAGAGCTGTGTTACCCTTAAAGGTAATGAACAATAATAACAAATGGTTTTCCCTTTTAAAAATGATTTTCTGTGAGGTTAACAGAGCTTGGGTAGGGAACAGATGTAATAGAATAGGAGCAGGTTGGGGATGCAGTGGGGCCTTGCCTACGGTCAGCGGGAAGGGGATAAGGGTCTTGTGAGTAAGGAAGTGCTCTGTAGGTCCACAGGCAGCAGAGTGTGGTGGTTAAGAACTTCAATTCCGGAACTAGACAATTCAGGCCAGATTCTGTCTCTGCCACTTAGCTGTGTGATGTGATGACCGGCAAGTTTCCCAGCTACTGTCTATCTTGGATTCCTCATCTAAAACAATAGAGCTAATAATAGGTCCTGCCTTGTGGCATTGTTCTGAGAATTGAATGAGTTAATAGACCAAGAATATTTAGGACAGCAGCTCACACATAGTAAGCGGTATGTCAATATTAGCTGTTTTTATTATTCCAGGAGGCAAGAGGTATTTTCTTAGCCAGAGCATTCATTAAACTCCTTCAATAGAAATGTGCACTGAAGTTAGATTTCTTTACTTTGTTAAAGAGATCCTCTACTTTAGGGCCTTTCCTAGATTAATAATCCTATTAATTTACATTTAATACTCAGGCGTTACCCCTATGTTTTGTGTTAATGTTTTAGTTATTTCTTATGAATTTTAAACTCAGTACTATATGAATTTTTATTTGTATATATATTTTAAATATGTATTTTTCTCCTTAAGAACTGAGGAGGGTGGTAGGGAAATCCAGGTACAACACATTTGTAAAAGAATGCTCAATTAGAAAGATCTTCAAACTTGCTTCAGCATCACAAGCATTACTTAGATCAGTTTTCTTCAATGTGTTTTAGCCAAGAAAATGATCTTTCCCCCAAATATCTGATTTAAAGGTGGTGTTCAACATTTTTCACTGGTCAGATATCACATGAACTATTCAGAAGTAAAATTAGAGCTCTTGTTAATCAGTATTAATTAATAGAAGCAGAAAGAAGAGATTGTGGACAGTTGTAGGGGAATGTCATGTACCTTTCCTATTAAGACTGTCCCTGGACTTCCACAAACAAGGGGTAGAAGACACTTATTTTACTTGTAATTTGAGCTATGAGAATTATCCTGTGTCTAAGTGTTCTTCATGCCACCAGAAATGTTTTTTAAAACCACAATTTAAAGAAGAAAAAGAAAGCTAGCAGCTTGCAAATGGTGCCTCTTTGCACAAATGGACCACATTCCAGAAGGGGGCTTTATGGGACTCCGCCTACATTAAGCTGACCAAAATGGGGGTGACCCATCAACAATAGATCTCTTTATTGTATTGTTTTGACACAGAACAAGTGACATTCCTCAGGCCCCTTTTCATGTTACAATCTGCCATGAAATACTCCTGTATTCTTTTTACCTGCAGACCTGGGTTATATCAACTTCATCACTTTTAGGCTTATCTGATGGCAAATGAAAATTGATACTGGTGGGGAGGGTAATGACAACTTGGTTGCCAGACAACCATTCATCTCTGTTTCTAAGTTCTTTGAGAAGTTGCAGTTTAAACCTGGAAAAATGTTTATGAGCAATGATATATCCACATTTCCATGAATATATTTATATAAGAAAAATAGGAAAGATGCACATATGTACTCTCTGTATAGTATATATTAGGTACTCATGCAGAGACTAGATTATTTTGTGCTTATGTATGTATCCCTGTTTATGTGCTATAATGTGACCCTGTATATTTATGCAGATATAGGCATATGTGTAGTTAAAACACTTCCCATGACACTCTGGAAACAGTGTATGTGTGGCTATGGAGTGAAAAAAGCCCTAAAGCCACAGACTGTATGATTGCTGTTTATATAAGGTGTAAGTCCTGTGGGACTCCTATGTATCAGAATTGTTAGAGAGGGGAGACTTTCCCAGAATATCTTCTATAATATTCCTTGTAACATCATGATTTCATTGTTCTGGAATATACCATAAAATAGATTTGAACCTTTTTTGCCTCCTTGAGCACTGAGAAAAATTATAGGCTCTGCCAATGGTAAGAAGACAAGAACCTGTTGAAAATGAACCATTTATTAATATTTTATCTGTTTTATGAATGATGACACAAGCATTATAAATATGCAGTAATTATGTACTCTAATACACACATTACATATATCTAAGTTTTCCACTGCAAATATTTTTTAGAATACTTTCCTATAGTTACATCTACTATCTATGGAAGTTGTATCTTAGCCATAGCCTTGGATAAATTTCAAAGAATCATGTATCTCTGGAAATGAGTCCAGATGCCACTGAATACAGAAATGAAAAATTGGAAGCCAGTATGCTAGATTTTTCCTGAAATTGGGTTTTGTTTGGCCATCCAGAAGGGGTGTGTGTGTTTACTAGTTTAACGAGGTATAAGTGGCATACAACAAACTGCATATATACTATACAGCTGGATATGTTTGGATAAAGGTCTGTGCCTGTGAATTCCATCATTTCAATAAAGATATACTTGGATGAAACTATCATTACAATCAAGATAATTAACACATTCGACACTACCAAAAGTTTCCTTATGCTCCTTTGTAATCTCCCTGTCTGTCTCCAGCCCCTCCTGGCAACCACTGACCTGTTTTCCAGTCGTTATAGAATTAGTTTGCATCTTCTAGAATTTTCTGCAAATAGAATTATGTAATTTTTACATTTTTCCATTTGGCTTCTTTCACTTTTCATAATTATTTTGAGATTCACCCAAAAGTCATGTTAATGACAAAGGTTTTTCCTCCTACATTTACATTTATTATAAGCATTTTATAATTTAGGTTTAACAGTAAGGCCTCTATCCATTTTAAGTTAATTTTTGTATATGGTTGGAGGATTAGATTGAAGTGTATTTTTTATATGTGAATATCAAGTTGTTCCAGCAGCATGTGGTGGAAAGACTTACCTCTCTCAGTTCAGTTGTCTGGCACTCTTTCAACCTGGGGCACTTGTAGGGCTCACCTCATTTTCTATTTCTCAGAGAAAAATGTCTTGTGTCTTGAAAACCATTGTTTCATATTTGTGTGTGTGTGTGTGTTTCGTCTCAGGTGAGAAAGTAAGTCCAATCCTTGTTACTTCATCTTTGTCAGAAGTGGAAGTTCCCAACCTTTTGAAACAGTTTTAATTTCTGCCCAACTGTTTACCTAATGATAAAAGTTAGGATTCATCTTATTAAAATCTAGATTTCTGGATTCTCTTGAAAAATCTGCAGGCCTGCAACATGGGATACACACTCCCCATAGCAGCATTTGACTTCAGAGAACCAGTGGTTTTCCAGGTCCCCACTACGCTGGACTCTCTTGAGCCGAATTAATCCAAATCTTTCATTTTATTCAGGAGGAAACAGAGTCAGAGAGGCAAATTGAATTGGAGTTAGAATCTAGGATCTTGGACTCCTAATCCAGTAGTGTTTCCATGGAGACTGAATGAGCATATTGTATTCTGGGTGTGAAATGGTGCAAACTGAAGGTCTGAATATCTGCTGACAGATTTAGAGGCTCAGTGTCTATAACTCACAGTTACTTGTTCATGTCTTGATAATTTCCTGTGAAATTTATTATAATTTATCCATTGCCAAATTTGGAAACCAAACAATGTGGCAGGATTTAACTGTTACTTAATTCTCTTAAAGGAATTAATTGTTCATTCAGCAAAATTACCTTTTGAGGATTATGCTCATTTTTCCTTATTAAGTACATTGCCTGAAGCATTTATATTGACTATTTCCATCTCTAATGAGTTCCCACCATAAGGTAATACTGAAGTGACTACAATACAGCGAATATGTGGGCATTCGTTAACTATCTGACTTTGGTTGTTGAAGATGTTCATGTCAGAATAAACTGAGATTCAATCTGTTAGCCTGGGAAATTATGTGATAAAAATGGTGTCTATCATTTTCCCTTCCCATCTGATTAGCCAGAATATTACCGCAGCGTGTAGGAATGAGAACCAGAAAACAAGTCACAAAATCAGTGAGAATCATGTGAAGTGATACTTCATTAGTAGATTTAGATGACAGATGCCTTCTTGGAAATAAGTCCAATGTTTGATAAAAACTTGTATCTATACTCACTAGTGTCAGACATGATGAAATTACAGATTGTAAAGTATAACTTATAACTTTCATTTCATATTCTGACTTTTTACTTTAATACAGAACTCATACAAAAGTAGAATGGAAAGCAAAACATGAAGTTATTTTGGTGTTATTTTACTGTGTTACATAGATGACTATCACTGATTTAAAAATAAAAAGGAACTGTGGAACTATATCTTACCATCTTCATGTAGAAACTGTTTTATCTTAGTTCCACGAGTTGCTAAAATTGCTTGTGTGACAAAGAATGGTATAAGCCATTCCAAAAGTCAAGAGAGAACATGCTTTCATTGATACGGGGAGCCAGCTAACAGCAAGGTGTGGGTCACTAGAGAATACGTTTACTCCTGTCCAGGGCCTAGAGAATGACCTTGACTGACGGATCAGAAGAGAGATGCATGGGACATGGGTTTTACCTCCTGGATCCGACCATATTTGGGTGTAGGGTAGCTCATGTAAGTTCTCAGCCTTTCTAAATTCTGCCTTTCTACCAAGTTTTCAAAGTAGTGTTGGTCAAAACCACCAAGTGCCTTTTTCTATTTCTTCATGTCTCTTCTCTCTCTTCACTCTCATTTTCTCTCCCTTCCTGCCTCTGTCTTTTCCTTTCTTTCTCTCCCTATTTGTTTTTAGGACTTGCTTCATTCTAGATTTAACCAGGTCTGTATTTTTCCTATTCTTGAGAATCCTGACATAAGCACATTACTCTCCCACCCTTCGCTTCCTTAACATGACTAAAATGGAGATTCAGACTTTCTTTGTCACCTCATATCTGGCATCAGGGCCAGTTTCAGGCCTTGGTTCCCCATCAACGCTTCAGCTGATGTCGTCTGTGGTCTGCTTTCATGGAGACAAAAACCCATCAGACTGAATTTTATACCAATCTTACGCCTCCTTGAACAGGGTTAGTTTCTTTCCCCCAAGCCTCTCCAGTTTGAAAACCGGAGACACTGTTCTCACTTTATTTTTCTCACATGTCCTCAACCGTCTCCCTTGTGTCTCCTCATTATCTGGGTCGTTGCTTTTTTGGCGACTGGCTCAACATCTCTTTCCTCCCAGATGGTGTCACCTCTTATTGTATTTCCTACATCTTCATAGAGCATCTAAAAACTTTTTGCTTTGGCCCCAAAGTTTGGAGATATGCTGATAAGATTTTAATTTCTGGCTTTCTTTTATCATTTCCTTTCATTCCTCCATTACTTTTGTGCTTCCCTTATTTTAAAAAAAAATGTCATCCTCACCACCGGGAAAGATTATTTATTCAAAGTTGGTTTCCTCCAGTAATAACATCTTTCTGTTGGTGCACAGTTTGGGGAGTTTCCTGCCTCATTGTTGTTTGTGGTGCCCACTAGTTCTGAGATATTCATTTTGTGTTTGTCTTTCCATTTTCCTCCCAGTCTCTTCATCCCCAAATCTGTTCTAAGCCTGGTGTGGACTTCCTTGGCTGGGGGTGGGGGTGGGGTGAAGGTTGCAGAAGGGCCTGAAGAGGAAGTACTTGAACCCTCCTCCTCACCCCCTTCTCATCATTCCTGACTCTTGCTCTCAGAGAGCTTAACCCCCTGGTGAGAATTATGCTTGGGGGGAAGGAGGACAGGAGAGTAGAGGAGGTTGAGGACGTGGGAAGTGGTGATGGAGAGAGAGATCCCTCCAGCCTGTGGAGGTTTCAGAAGTTCATGGTCTGTAGGTCCCATCAGGGGTGGTGACCTGTGACCCTCTCTCTCATGTGTCCTCAAGGAGGGCCAGGCCTAGGGTGTGGCAAGTGAGTCAGTTGGCTTGAGCACAAAACTCTAGGGGACCCCAAGAAAATCATTAATCAAGATAAATAATATTTTAATGTATATTTAAAAAGTCAAAATTAACTCAAAAAAATCATAATGAGCAAAATCTCAACAGTTTAAATAAAGCCAACAATCAGAGAGGGCTGTACCTCCAGACGGTGGATGGTGTGCCAAGGTGGTTGACCACAGGCATCTCAGCAACCATCCCGGGCTCCAAGGGCACCGAAGTTTCAGCGTCCTCCCTATTCTGGACACGTGGATTTGGACAGATGCTTCTGGGGATAATAGGTGTGGACTTTAGCGATAGGGAAGGGAAGGCAGTACAGGCTTTGTGAGAGAAAGGAGGGATCTCAGCCTCCTGCTCTTCACTTGAAGAAATTGCCCTACCTCCAATCCATGTTCTTTATGAATGTGCAACAGTGAAACTATGAGTGCAAGCACCTCCTCTTTACTTATTTGAAGTTAAAAATCACTCGAAATGATTGATCCACACTACTGATTCATATGGACAGATGGATAGAGGACAGATTTTAATGCTGAAAATCCCTGGAGACATAAATACAAACAATATAACCTAATCGTATGTGCCTTCATATTAATCCAAACTAAAAAAATTACAGAATTTTTGGGGGAAAAAAATTGGGGAAGGGAGTTAGTGTTAGAACAAGGGAGGAATTTAAAGGGCTTACATAGGTAGGTAACATTTTATTTAGTAAAGCTTATACACATGTAAAAAACCATTAAAATTATTATGCATCAGGAAAAAAAAAGAAAAAGGAAATCCTTGGAGACTTTTGTCTAGCCATGGGTGGAAGTCCTGGTAATGGTGGAAATCAGGGCCTTGCATTTGGATTGATTTTTAACTTCAAATAAGTAAAGAGGAGGTGCTTACACTTACAGTTTTACTGTTGCACATTCGTAAAGAACAGGGTGGTTTGGTCTGAGGGGCGGAAATTACTGCAAGTGAAGAGTAGGGGGCTGAGACCCTTTCCTTCCTCTCACAAAGCCTGTACTGCCTTCCCTTCCTTATCATAAAAGTCCACACCTATTATTACCAGTGACTCCCTGACCAAGTTTCCATTCCTTATAGATCTAGGAAGCCCTCTCTGAATTTTGTCTTTATGTACACAGGGTGCCAAAAAATGTCTACACATTTTAAGAAATGTTATCTATGTATTACTTTTCGAAGTGAATTGAATTAAGTATCATAGTATGATAGCCACTCAAAAGATAGCCTTAATCAAATGAATGTTAGTGTTGCCATGCCACGGGCATGAATCTGATAGCTTTTTCTCTTAAAATATGTGTATATTTTGGGGGCACCCTCTGTATATGAAGAGTTTTCCTTTTTTTTGGTTTTATTTGTATCCTTAATGTCTGGCTTTTTTTCTTGCAGTCTTAGAATCAGCACCTAAACGTGAGCTCTGCAAGGCGGTTTGATGTGAGGGAAAGATTATTGGCCGGAGCATTAGGAGACTTGGACAATAGACCTGACTCAGCTCCCAAACCAGCTGTGTGATGTGGGTAAGTCAGTCCTTTTCGGTCCCTGACCCTCAGCTTCCTCATCTGTACAAAGAGGGGGATTAAACTAGATGAGCTCCAGGGTTTCACTTTGGCTCAACATGCTGTGAGTTCTCAAAAAGATTTTGTTTCTCACCAAAATGTGGATTCCAGGCTGTGCATTTGTAATCACTTTGAAAACATTCAGCTACAACCCCCGTTCTCACCCTGTACTTCAGCACTGTGGTTTCTTTTTTCAAAATTGCTGGCCTCTAGTTATCTTCCGGGTTGAAATGGAATTTCTCAGTCTTGTTTTCAAGGCCCTAGCTTATCAGAGGATAATCCCTGACAGTCCTTTGTTCTTCTTTGATTTAAATCTTACTGAATGTTAAAGCAGAAAAAGAAACAGCAAGAATTTGAGCCAATCATAGCTAGTTTCTTTATCTATGAAATAAAAATGTTTTCTGACATGCTCTTTTAAGCCTCTTTTAGCTTCAAAATTCTGAGTCACTTCAAGTAACAAGATGATGTTCCTGCAATTTGAAGAAGTTTATGGTACCTTTTTTTTTGAGACACAGTCTCACTCTATCACCTGGGCTGGAGTGCAGTGTAGTGTTATCACAGATCACTGAAGCCTCAAATTTCTGGGCTCAAATGATCCTCCTGCTTCAACCTCTCCAATAGCTAGCACTACAGATGTGTGCCACCACACCTTGCTACTTTTTTATATATTTCGCAGAGATGGGGTTTTGCTTTCACTTGGGGTACTCTCAGACTCCTGGCTTCAAGCCACCCTTCTGCCTCAGCCCTCCAAAGTGCTAGAATTACAGGAGTGAGCCACTGCATCTGGCTAATCTCGTTTTTTTAAAATCAGTTTTTAAACTCCAGGTTTCTTCTTCCATGAGTTATCTAGAAATTTATATAGAAATGTTAGGCTTCCCATCTCCTGCTTGGGTCATCTAACTTTTGTATTTTGGTGTTTGACGAACATTACAGTTTCATAAACACATTGAGGGAGTTTCCTTAATCAATTTTATTTTAATTATATTTAAAAATCTGAAGAAGTGCATGTTTGTGCATGTGGGTGTTTTAAAGGAATAAAGTGATCTCTCCCGCAGCAGAAGAGCACCTCTATCCTCTGTGTGATGTTCTTTGCTTTGTTTGCCAAGAGAATTGCACAGACTGCACATTGTGATGCTTGGGGACTGTGAATTGGTCTCCAGAGCCTTGTTTAAAGATGATTGGGGGAGTGAGTCTCCTTGCCTCCAAGTGTAGTGTCACTTCCAGGCTTTCTGAGTACTTTTGGGTTATCACCCAGCTTACTTTCTGGGGCTGCTAAAAAAACTATTGTGGAAAGTGGGTACCTCCTGTTGAGTGTTGGCTGTGTTACTCCTGTTCCAGGGCCTTCCCTCCAGGGCGTCGGTAACGTCTTCCTCGGAAGCTGTGGCAAACAGCTCTACAGCAATACAAAAGTACACTTTAGGAAACAGTCTTCAGGAGGGTCCAGACGAATTCACACAGACTTAACAGATTGCCCTTAACTTGGCCTTCAAGCTCTGCTTCAGTGTGAGAAAGTTCTAAACCTTGCATCAGCACAGACAGGGACAGAACCGGTTTTAGAGGCTTTCTAAATACACACAGATTCTGCAATCATGTCTGGACTTTTGTATTGAATGGTGTTGAATTTAGAGAGGTGACAGAGGTTACTAAAGTGAAATAAAGAGGAAATAAAGTGAAAATTATAGCCTGTGATGGTAAAAATACTGGCTCCAATACTACAGGATGAATAGGAAGAAAAGGCTTTAAAAAATGCCATCTTCTGTCATTAGGCATCACTTTTTGAAGAGCAGAATAGAAGAGACTTTTAAAACACTTATTTTAGCAATGCAGAAATGACCACACTGCTCCACTGTCAGGAGACTGTCAGTTGAGAGAAGCTTATAACTATGGCCTCTTATGCTATCTTTATTATGCAGCATGAAAAAATGTAACTTTTTAAAATGACAAATAAAAAGTTGATGCCTTACTAAAAACGTTCATAAACCCCCTTAAACTCATTGTAATAATCGGCTATTAAGTTAGCAATGTGAAGGCAGTAGTTTAGCATTTTAAACATAGCATTTGCTGTGTTCGTTGCAATGGAAGTTAGAAAAATGTGTTATTTCAGTAAAATCATGTTTTATCAATTATAATTTTTGCTATTGATAAAAAGATTATCAGGGGCAAGGTATTTTACTTAGAAAATCCATTTTTTTAGCAGTACAAAACCAGGGATTCCACTGGTATGAGAAAGCTAAGAAATACAACTCTTTCAGGGAAGCAGATACTCTTCCCACTGCCCCCCTTGTTAAAATAGAACAACCAAACAAAAGCGAATCAAAGAATCAATTCCCAACAAAATAAAATAGTCCGCACATGACATATAAATTATTTGTTGAACATATTGGCCAATCTGAAACATTGCAAAATTATCTTACATTCTAGCAGTTATTAGATTTGCAATTAAAAAGTCTTACTAAGTAGAAGAAAAAAAAAGATTGCCAGTGTGGAGACTCGGAGTGTTCCAGTTGAAACTTGCAGTGCTTGGATTCATCTCGGTGAATAGGAACAAGCAGGCTGGAACAGAGGTCTACGTTTTCTGGATCCTTCTTGTGGTTTTAGTAGCTGCCTCTGTGATGTGCTTCAATGTCTTCCCTTTGTGAAATAAAGGGGAAGATGTGACTGTCGTATGGAGCAACTCCAGGTAGAAACAGGTTGTGTGAGAGAAAATTCTCCAAGGTAGCAGTTGCCGACCTGCTTTTACCTGTTCTGGATTTATGGACCTTGACTGTAATAAGTTGGGGTCACAGCTCCAGGTGTCTGCACATCACACTTGGAGCTCTCTCTTTAACATGTTTTTTGAAGATCATGATAAGAGGCGTTATGGTGTAGTGGAGTATTGAGCTCACTGTGCTTCCAGACCACATGGGTCAGAATCATCAGACATCTCAGAACCATCCTGAGGTCCAGGTCCCACCACAGTCCTGCTGAAACTGAATCTTTGGGAATGTGGCATGAGAGCTTGCAAGTTTAATAAGGTCCCCAGATAATCTTCATTGAAGTTGAAAGCTCCTGCTCTTCTAGTTAGTTTCCCTATCACTGGATCAAGTACATCTGGGTTCAAATTCTGGTTCTGCCCCCTTTTTAAAATTAATTTTTAATTAAAATCATAACTGTACATTTATGGGGTATAATGTGAAGATTTGATATACTATGTGGACTGCTTAAATCAAACTGATCAACGTAGCTATCTCCTCACTTATTTTTTGTGGTAAGATATTTAAAATTCACTCTTAGTTATTTTGAAATGCACCTTTGCGTTGTGCTCTTTAGGTGAGATCTCACCAAATGCCCTCCCTCCACTTGCCCTCCCCTCTCCTCTCCTCGCTCTCTCCTCACTCCTCACCCTTGCTAGACTATATTTGTGTTTTATCATTTGGATGAGTGTGTAATTGTCCATATATTGGTTTCATAATAGTATTGAGTACATTGGACACTTTTTCCCCTATTCTTGAGATACTTTACTAAGAAGAATATGTTCCAACTGCATCCAGGTAAACAGAAAAGATGTAAAGTCTCTATCTTTTTTACGGCCAAATAGTATTCCATGGTATACATATACCACAATTGGTTAATCCATTCATGGGTTAATGGGTGTTTAGGGTGCTTCTATGACTTGGAAACTATGAATTGAGCTGCAATAAACATTCTGCCTTCTTTAAACTGTGTGATTTAGAGAAGCTCTTTGAGCTCTCTGAATAGCACTTTTCTTATCCATAAAATAGAAATAATGATGATGTCTCCCTTCTAGAGCTGAAAATTAAATAAGATAATACAATGAGGTGCTTGCTATAGTGTCTAGCTCATACAAAACACTCATGTTTAAGAAGCTATTATTATTATCATTGTTATTAAAAGTTTTATGAAGGCTATATGAATTTCCACTCTGATTTGAGTGTAATATATAATGTATATTTAAAGGAATGGGTACAAACTATGCAGTGGACTCTGACATTGAAGTATAGCACCTCTTCACTAAGGGGAGCCAGCAAGGTGGGAAAAGCAATGATTATTTCTTTACCTCTGTGGTTTCAATGTGTCCCCTTCAAAATTCAGGGATTGGCCATGTGATAGAAAGGGGTTGGCTAGCTTACCCTTCTGTAATGTGAGGAAATAGCATTCCTCTGCAAGAATTCCAAAATAAGGTACCATCTTAGGAAGTAGAGAGCAGCCCTCACCCAACACTGCACCTGCTGGTGCCTTGATCTTGGACTTCCCAGCCTCCAGAACTATAAGGAAATAAACTTTTGTATAAATTACATAGTCTCAGATATTTTGTTATAACAGCATGAAACAGAGTAAGACCTCTAGCTGTGCCTGCATTTTTCTTGTCCCAGATTTTGCTGATGCTCTTTCGGCTGCACTGTGTGGTTCTTGTCCCAAGGAGTCAAAGATACATGCATTGCCCTCTGTTATTGCTTTTGGTTTTAAGGCCATTGTTCCCAAGTTTCTGCTTTTGAACCAGCTCCGAAGGGAGTCTTTAGCAGATGATTTACAAAGAAGGCTTTGATGTTCTGTAGCCTGTCCTGCAAAATGCTGTGGGTTTGCCTTCCTTGTTAACCCTGCTGGCCTTTGTGAACAAGGCTTGCAGCTGTCTGTCTCTGGCCACTCTCCTATTCCAAGCTACATTCTTTCTCTACTAGGCTAAGTTTTTTTTTTTTTTTTTCTGTTGGCCACAACCTCTTTGCTATGATTATGGAATCCCCATTTTCTAAGACTTGGCAGGACAAATCACTTCCTGAGCAGCAGAGGAATTTCTCACTGCAAAATAGGGTAACAATTCCTGGACAACATCATTAAATATCAAATATACTTCATTCTTCCCACAAATTATTTTCATAACTTTAATAACTTTAAATATGTTGGGTTCGGGGGCTATGTTAATGACAAAGAATCATTAATTTCAAGGGCTGGAAAAGTTCTTGAGCTATGATTTATTTCCTTCCCTTCCAGAAAATATGAGGACGAATCCAGATCTTCTAGGCATAAGAAACATAATAAATGATAATTCTTCTTTTTTCCTTAGGTAGCATTAACCAACACTATACATGTGATGTAAACTTGAAACTATCAAGGTTAAGTAGAATGTCCCAGATTTGCATTCCTTTTTCATGATCACAGCACTAAGCCAGGCATTAGAAAAGATACAGGAGAACCCCCCTTCTATCAAAGAGCATCCTAGTTGAGGAGATAAGAGTTGAGGGAGGAAACAGCTTTTTGAAAAAGGCTGGATTAGCACTGAAGCATAGAGGCCTGGGAGAAGGAAGAGGCATGTGAAATGCAATGATTTCTTGGCCATTTCCCACCAATATCCCTGGCTTCCCCTTCAGTCCTCAGACCTCCAGGTGATTCACCACTGGCATCACATAGATCTTGTCAAGGTATTTGTGGGTTAAGTGCCCGCAGGAAGGAGGCTGGTGGTCTCAGAAAGTTGGCTCTCATTAGTTGCTGCATCTTGTGGGTAGAGGAAGGCAGAAGAAAGGGCAGCACAAGTGACCATGCAGCTGACACTCTGTATGCAATCTCTCATCCAGACCTTCAGTAACCCTCTAGGCAAGGAAGTTTCATTACTGTTTAATGTGCAATATAAGTGAGGCTAGGAGGTTTAGTAACTTTCCCCAGTTATCATGCAATTAGTAAGTGGACCTGAGTTATAATTCAGGTCTTAGATGCTGTAATAAACCATGTTCTGGATTATTACTACTGAAAGATGAGAATTACTCTTCAGAAACACCAGTTCGAGGTTAGCAGTGGCTTCATATCCTCAGGGATTACCTATGGAATGAACTGTGAGAGGGCCCAGGAATAGCTGCTATAGACTGAACCATCACCATTCATGGTGCTAGTCTGGGCTAGTGGTTTCCCTTCCTTCCCTTCTCCCTTCCTTCTGAAGTTGAATGCTGTCTTTGTTCTGGCTGCTACAACTGAATACTATGGTTGGTTTAAACAATAACAATTTATTTCTCACAGTTCTAGAGCCTGAGAAGTTCAAGATCAAGGTGCCAACAGGTCAGTATCTGGTGAGGGTTTTCTTCTAGGTCTGAAGACCACTGTTCTCTTCTTGTATCCTCACATGGTGGAGAAAGAAAGAGATCAGCTCTCCTTTGCTTCTTCTTATAAGGACACTAATTCTGTTCATGTGGGCTCCACTCCCATGACCTAATCACCTCCCCAAGGACATACCTCATAGAGATTTAGGCTTCAGCATGTGGATGTTGGGGAGACACAGACATTCAGTCCATTGCACATGCTATAGCTACTGTGGGAGTTAATCAGAGTGTCACTGTGCAACTTGCAAATCCAGGGAATTCGATTCTTGTAGTTTGGTTTATGATAAAAGGCAGACTTGAAACTCATGGTTGAGATATAGACAAAGGGCAGAACACTTCTGGGGCCTGGGACTCACTCAGCTCCATGAGCGCAGGCCACCATGGCTGCTGAGGGCCACACATCCTAGTTGAGGAGATAAGAGTTCCTCAACACGTATCCTTGGGTGGAGAAGCCATGAGACAAACAGAAACAAACAAAAAAGGTTGGGGGAACACTCTACCTTTTCCATCTTTTCTGGAGAATGGAGCTTGTGCAACTCCATCCACATTAGGTGGCTGTGTTCCATGGGCCTGTGTGTGCCTGTAGGTAGACTGGATGGATTCAGACCCCACAGAAACTGGTTGAGCACCAGCTCCAAGCTGGGTACTGGTACATTTTTTCTATGACTTCAAGCTTTCCAACGTGGCTTTATCAATCAGCTCCCTCCTCTCCAAAACTGAAGATCTGAAGAACTAGAATGAATAATCTCTGGGTCCTTTGAAGGAATATGTAATGGGAATTGGGATAGCTGGAAGAGCTGAGACAGATTCCATGGGGCGTCATGCCCAGAGGCCTCTCTTCCTTGGGACATCTGTGCCACTTGGGTCAGCATGTCATCATGGCAGGGTGGAAAGAACATGTAGGAGCTTTGAAGTTAGAGGAATCACACATGAAATCCCAGTTCCTCCATTTGTTAGCAGTAGGCCTTTAGGTAGAACCTAACACCCACAGCCAGCATTTATTGAATTTCTACTCCATATCACACACTGATGAAGCACTGACACTTCGCGAGTATTCCTAAATATTTTTCAGTATTTTCAGGTAGGTAATGACATAGACGCTGTTATTAACTTCATTTCACAGATGAGTGAACTTAGGCACCAAGTGGTCAAGTACTTGCCTAAGGTCAGATAGCAAAGATGGGAACCCAGGAAATGAGGCTTTGGTGCTCATGCTCTCAGCCACTAAACTCTCCCATTGCTATTTTTTTACCTGAAAAATAAGGACAAAGAGCTTACTCAATGTTGTGAAGATGAAACTAAATAAGATGTCAGTAGATGAAACTCTGGTCTTTGCCTGGGGTGCTTTGGGTGCTGGACCACTAGCAGGTGCGTCAGCATTTCTCTTTTCTGGGAAACACGAGAACACTCCCTTTTCTGAATGGAGCTGGGGGCTGGACCCCATGTGGCCAGCCCTCCCTCCCTGGTCTCCTTCTGCCTGCGCTCTCCTGTTTGTACCTGTGCCCCACCCTCCTCAATCCAGGCCCGTTCACAACTCACTACCGTGTCTGATGATGAGGCTTGTTTTGCGTGGCTTGGTTCTTGGCGGGCTGCTTCCTGGCCGTGTCTACTCGGCACCTTAATCTCTTCAGTGCTTCCTCTCTGCATCACACTGGGGGCCGATTACTTCTGAGAAACGCTGTCTCTTTGTGTATGGCTTCTTGCTAATTTCTTTTTTAGTGATAGTCCCTTTCCCGACTTCCTCTGTTATCCTTTCCTACGTCTGCTAACCTACCCGAGATCTGCCTTAGTTCGGCTCTAGCTCTGCCCCCCGGCAGCCCCTGCAGTGTCTGAGAATTCGTGAGAAAAGTCCCTCCCAAGTTCTTTATCCAGGGATCTCTGGGTTCAACTACCCTGGGGAGGATCCATCCTGGTTAATTTCCACTGACAACTGAGGTGGCACCACCTGTTACCTTTCCCCCGGCTCTCTGCCAGCCTTGCTCTTTGGAGGCCGACCCCATGGACTGCATTACCCGGGACCTTGCGCCTTCTGGCTTCCAAGTGGGTTTGCTTAGTGGGAGGCTGCAGGAGAAGCTAGAGAGGAAGCAGGGCTCTAGCCCTGCACGACAGGGCTTCTTCCCGAGGGCTCCGGTCACACTCCGTCTTCCTCCGGCCTCTTCAGCCCTTGAGGCGCAAATGGCTAGGCTCTGGGCATCCTCCCATCCCTCAAGCGTTAGCCCTGCCCACACCTTTACGTGTAGCCCCATCATGGATATCTCTACATTCAAGCAATGTGGAATTAATTCTGTGCCCTTTTGGGTCCCCATAGACTTGTATGGCTAGAACTGAGAGATAACTGGGGGATAGCTTTATACTTCTCACCTTTGCAAATATAATTCTTATTACTTATTACTGAGTGAAATGATGAAATTCAAAAGGGTAACACAATCTCTCCAAGGACTGGGCTGTCTCTTTGCTCTTAGAAACAGGTATGAGTTCTATGTATCGGGACCTCATGAAGAGCGCAGCGTAGTAGAGAAAGTTGCGGTTTGGTAAAAGAGTTCTGTTTTTCAGAGCCTAGCAGCCATTTGCACCTCATGGGCTAAAGAGGCCAGGGGAGGACAGAGTGACTGGAACCTCCTGGGAAGAAGGCCTGTATGCAGGGCTAGAGCGCCTCCCCCCTCTCCAAGTTTTAGAAACCAATTCTCATCATATAACTTTGGGCAAATTAAATCTCTTGGTCTCTGTTCTTGTTGAAAATTATGAACCCACTGACTTGATGAAGTCTAAAGTCGCTTGTAGGTCTAAAAAAGAGGCGAAGGAGACGTTTCTTGGAACGGCACAGGGTAGTCAAGTGCTTGGTAAGCTCAAGTTTTAAAGTTGGCTAATGATCTTGTTCTTCTTTTGGCTAAAGCTGAAGGCTGCTCTGTGCTTTCCTCACTTCACCCCAGATTTAGACTGTTGATGTTTCTGCCTCACCTTGACCGCCCCTATATTCATCACATTTTGTTTGCTGCACCTGTTTCCCCCAGTTGATGAGACACAGGACTGCCCGCTGGCTGCCCCAACTGGTGCAGGAAGGACCTGGACCTTTTATGGAAAGACAAATGTAGCAGCAATTGAGGCATTTCGTTGGCTCCACTAGGGGCTAATTTGAGGCCTCTGTTCATTGTATTCTTAGAAGAGAATAAAGGAAAAGTTTATAGATTTAAAAATAAATATCTAATTTTTAAAGCCAAACATCTCCCTTGGCTTTCTTTTTTCAGTATAGATTTGGAGAAGGAAGGAAGGGAAAAAGAAAGAAAGGAGAATTACTGAATGTTTCTTCTGTGTCAGGGAGCATACTAGGCAAGTTACATACATGATCTCTTCCTCCTTATGAGCTATATACCCCCAGTATATAGATGGAAAGACTGAGGTTCAGAAAAGGTCAGCATGTTGCAGAAGGAACATGGCTGATAACTAGTCTGGCCCCGGCTGTGCCAAAGGATTAGGCTTAGCTTTTTCTGTTTGGTTGAATCACAGAATAATTTCTAACCTTCCCAGGCTTTGCATGCAAGAAGGTCCTTCCTTTTCCACAAAGCTTGAGAGATGGACTATTTCATTTACCCTTCTCTTCAGGCCTGTGTATTTCAAAGGTTTCTAATTCTTTTCTATTAAAAAAAATTTTTTTTTGTCTTTTGCCAGCTGGAAAATATTCAGGTGTCTGTAGATTCATTGCCTTACTTATTAGATGTCTTGTGCCTTTTCAGAAATTCTATAATAAGGCATAGACAAGGAAACAAGATAGGAAAGTTTTCTCAACAACGCAAGGCCATGACCCGTATGGAAATGTCTCCTCCTGGAGGGAACCCAGAGGAAAAATATCTGCCTGCCATATGGGTCATGTCCAAAGGCACTCTGCAAATAAATCAACACCTCTTCCATCTCCAGTGGGCAGACTGTATTAGCTTTTACTCGAGATAACATCATTCACCTTGAAAAAGTCAAATCTCTTATTTCCACTTTCTCTGTTACAGGCTGTGTTAATAACAGCCTTAACACTGTTATTCCCATTATTACTAGAATTTCCTTGTTAGTTTTCAATTAATTTTAATAGTTGAGCCAAACCTTTGTAACCACTTATCAGGGAAATTATAGGTCATTTGTGTTAGAAAGAACTTTTCTATCTCTAAGTGCTAAAATTGAATTGTTTCTCCCTGACATTGTGGTAGAAATACAACTATGTATACAAAATATCCTGTGGGTTATTTACCTTCAAACAGCCTCATCTAGAAATAATTACAGTAAACTCACACTTTCTGTATCTTGTGATGGGAAATATTGATATTTCATACATGGCATGTTTGAAACAGTTGGCTTCAACAGGCTTTTCAAGTTCTTGTTTATTTTTTTGTTTCAAGAGGGAGAATAAGAATGAACTGAAACTCAACTTCACTCAGCAGAAAAGAAAATGAAAAAAAATCACCAGACTAATAGCCTATGTATACGTGTATTTTTTTGTGTGCTTATTTGTTTTTATTCTACCTCTCTCCTGCTTAGCTCCTTTGTGTCCTTAAGTCAGTTGTTTACCCTCTCTGAACTTAGTTTTGTGCCACTTGTACTATCATTGAGAGCAGTGCTTCTCAGCTAGGAGTCAATTTCGTTCCCCAGGGGACATTTGACAATGCCTATAGACATTTTTGGTTCTCACAACTATATAGGGGTTGATATTGGCTACTTGTAGGGAGAGGACCTGGATGGTGCTAACCATCCTGCAATGCACAGGGCCACCCCCACAACAACAACAAAAAAATCTGTCACCACATGTTAGTAGTGCCAAGATAGGGAAATGGGAAACTGTTGCTAAATTTACCTTTATTTGAAAAATATTCATTACAAAATTTTACAAAATATTTACAAAATATTGTCCACCTCTTTATAAAATTTTGTGATGAATGTTTTGTAAACCAGGTATATTTAGCTACAATTTTCCATTTTCTCTGTGTGGTGGCTTTATGGGTGGCAGCTTTTAGGACACCTGTTAGTTCATACCTAAGGTGTTCTAAAGCAGCATTTAAACTCTGGGTCTCCATTTCTTTAGTGTGAAAATGTATTAAGCTTCAATGATCACCATGGACCTTTCTGGTTTGGAGAATCAGTATGGGTAAAATATCAGATGGTACTTAGGTCCAAAGTTGGCATAATTCATAGTGGCTAATTTTGCCAATTTTTGGCCCTTATGTAGATCAACAACTTGAATCTTTGCTCTCTGGATAATCTGCAGTTTCCTAAGAGGGGGGAGGTAAAGACTTTTAACTTTGTTCCTTTTAGGCAGAAAACATTTACCTGAGGTAGTGTTCCCTTCTCTACCTTGTGGAATAATGACAGCATCAACAGCAGTAACCATAACGACTCCACTCATGCGGTGCTCACTGGGTTCAGACACTTGAAGCCACACTGTGTGTCAGACATAACTGCAAGATGCCATGTGATCATCACATTTGATCATCACAGCACGTCCTGGCAGTTAGTATTATCGGTCCAATTTTACAAGTGAGGAAAATGAGACTCAGAAAGGCTAAGGAACTTGCTTGAAGTTGCACAGTTGATGAGGCATCCAACTGCTTTAAAATACAAGGCCTGCATGCTTTCTATTGTTCTATGTTCATATTCAAAGTGGTCATTTTTAGGAAATTGCAAGGGATAATTGCAATTACTTAATTATTATTAATTACTTAATTATCTCTTGCAATTTCCTAAATTTCCTAAAATTGCAAGGGATAATTAAGTAAGAGTAAAATGAATGCCAGGAAAGCAGGAGGCAGCTCTGTCATTTTGTAAAGCTTCATGGTCTGTGGGCAGATGTGCAGCATCTGGTAAACTGGGGAAAGTCTCTGGTAGTGAATGTGGCCTCAGCCTGGGCTATCAGAGAGCAGTGAAGGACAGCTCGGAGAAGTGGCCCTTTTCTGCCCTCTTTCAAGTAGTCAATAATAAAATAGCTCCTATGGAGGATAGGGTTAGGGCAGAGCTCTAGGGACTAGAGATAACTGCTGCTGCTGATTAAGAGATTATTTGATTAAATACCAAATTTCCTTGGTATATAAAGGCCTTCTAGATTATGTCATTCCTTTATGTAATTTATGATTTTATTATATTCCATTGAGTTGAATAACAACTGTGAGAGTCATCTACAAGCTTCTGGATTCTGTCCTTAAATGTGGTAGGTAAGAATAAGGATTTCAAGTTATGATTGAGTTGAATTTTGAATATATTGGGATCAGTTGTTCTCCTTTGGTGACAGCAAGCCGCCTTCTGGCTCAGTGGTTCTCAGTCTTGGCTTTCTCTGGGGACTCTTTAAAAATCCTGATGCTCACACTATATACAGCCCAATTAAACCAGAATCTCTGGATGGGACACAGGCAGTAGTTAATGCTTAAAGGTCCACAGCTTTAAGAATTGATTCCATGGGTAGTCAAGTTTGAGGATCAGTGCTCAGTGTTTGTGGTCCTTAAGCATCTGTGTGTATCAGAATCACCTAGAGAACTTGATAAACACAACTCCTCCTTCAATGAGCTGAGGCTGCTGGGATCTTTTATTAACTCTCTAGGTGGTTCTGGTAAACACCATAGTTGAGAATCTTTACTTTATTTCACTCTTCTTTAGTGTTTATTTTATTTTTAAAATGAGGAAAGCGACTTGATTCCCAGCTGAGGAATTGTCTATGTTAAACTCTGCAGGCAGGTGGGTATGTTGTGGGTCTCTAATCATTCCTGGGCAGTTGTGGGAGGTAACAATTAGTTCTCTGTGTGTTATTTTGAGATCTGGTCTATAGCTGATATGGCAGTTGCTTAGTTAAGCGCTCAGGGTGAGGCCACCTCCTGTGGACATCTTGCACCTTACTTTACTCATGGTTGCTTTTCATGGATTTTCAGGCCTTCTAAATTACCGTTGTTTTTTGTTGTTGTTGTCGTTATTGTTGTTCTTTGTGTTTTTCAAAACCCCTTGCTTAGTTGTTGTTTCATGGAATAATTCCCATGTTTCAGAAATGCAGCCTGAAGCCTACCAGGGCTTGTATTGTCCTGTACTTTGGTGGACTCTCAGTTTAATCATCTGAGTCCTTGAAGCTCAAATTATTTACACTATTCTGTACCTCACTTTATGTTGCTCTTATTGCATTTGGTTTTAAGGAGTCAGGGAAGGTGGGAACCAGGGAATGAATATTTCAAATTCTCCTGTACTTTTTATATTACTTTATTTTTTGAGAAGAGAGGCCTTTATCACCTGTGATGAGAAGTTGGGAGATCAGAAGGAGGACTTTGAGAATAGTACAGTTTATAACATTGCTTGTCTTTGGGCATTGCCAAAGGCCCTTCAGCTACGCCTAATCAACTCTTCCAGCTAGTCTTTCTTTTTCTTGAGCAGGGTGCAAAGCTTCCAGAAAAACAATTTCACTAGCCTAATTGTGTCATAAAACAATGTGCTTAATATAGCAATTGGTGGTTTGCTAGAAGAGCCACACCTCAGGCCATCATATAATGTATTATGATGGGAACTAAAGGATTGGCAGAAAGTGCATCCAACCAAAATAACTCTTTGGTGGTAGGATTACAGTGTTTCAGTGGGTACAATTAAGGAACTTGCTTTTGAGTTCTTTAACTAACAAACATTTACTGAGTACTATGATGTGCCAGATTCTGTGCCAGCCACCTGGGATATAAAGAAATATAAGACCAGATTACATCTGCTGGGAGGATTTATAGTACAGTGATGGAGAGAGATAAACAAGTAAATTCCAGAGCAAAATGGGCCACCTTCCTGGATGCATGCACAGTATGCTTGTAGAGTCTGGTAAAGGAGGACTTTTGTGGAATCTCACAATTCAAATTGTGAAATTTTGAATTGGATTTGAAGAAATGAATAATTATTTTCTAAGTGTAGAAGAATCAGGATGTATATTTTTTGAGTAAAAGTTTACTGAGTAAAAGATGTGCACATCTTTCTTTAAGGCTGCATAATATTCCTTGGTGTACATATACCACAATTTATTAATCCATTCATGGGTCGATGGGCACTTGGGCTTTTTCCATGACTTGGCAATTATGAATTGGGCTGCAGTAAACATTCTGTTACAGATGTCTTTGTTATAATGTGATTTTTGGTCTTCTGGATATATATCTAGTAGAGGAATTATGGGATCCAATGGTGGTTCTATGTTTAGATTTCTAAGTATTCTCCAGATATCTTTCCAAAAGGACCGTATTAGTTTGCATTCCCACCAGCAATGTAGTAGTGTTCCCTTTTCTCCACATCCACGCCAACATCTCTATCTCTGGGTAAAGGGGCAAGAGAGGGGAGAGGAGGAGGGAGGATGGGTGGAGGAAGAGTAATTGAAGGGTCCACACTTACGGTGCATCTTAGAAGGGTACAGGTGAAACTTACTAAATGTAGAATATAAATGTCTGTACACAATAACTAAGAAAATGCCATGAAAGATATGTCAACCAGTTCGATGAAAATATTTCAAATTGTATATAAGACCAACACATTGTACCCCATGATTGCATTATGTACCAAACTGTGATTTAATAAAAAAAATTAAAAAAAAAAAGATGTGAACAAAAGCCCAGTATGCCCAAATATTGACCAGGAAAAATAAGGGTATTTGTGAGCCACCCATAGAAAGGGGGGCAATGAGTGTTAAGGATAAGGCTCGATTAATCTCCGGAGTATCTTATATGTTAAGCAGGAAAGTTTGGACTTTATCCTGAAGGTATCAGAAAACAAAGTGAGGTTTCTGAGCTGAGGATGGAGCTACATGTTTAGGTATTTTGTATAAGTAACTCTAGCAATGTAGAAGATAGATTAATTTGGGGAAGGCTGGTTTTAGAAAGTTTAGTTTGTACAATATTCCAGGCAAGAGGTGATGAGGGCATAGGCTAAGGACATCAGAATGTGGTGCGTGTTCCACCACTCTTTTCCATACCATGACAGACATAACTAATCTATTGCAGTACTGTTTCCCTGTTGTCTTTAATTCTTCTCTGTACAGCACTCCAGGAAGCACTGTTAATAATCATGAGTTTATATGATAAACCTGGTTGGTCTCATCCTTGTTAAAGGAGAGGAAATGAAATAGAACAAACATGAAGGGTAGAAGCTTAAATACTGAGGCTTAAAGAGAAAGCCAAGGATAATTCTGTTAGGTGCATAGTGATACAATTAAATGAAACTGAACACAAAGGACACAGACCATCCTTGGGGTAGAAGATGATAATTGCAGTTTGGATTGTGTTTTGAGATGTAGGTACAATGTTCAAGTAGAGGTCCCCAGGAAGTTAATAACTGAAAGGTGAATATAAAACTTTTAATCAGTGTTATTCACTATCTTACCAATCACCAACTATGGTACTTAGCTAGAATATCTGTGTCTGGAGATTGCAAGAGACTTTGGAGCTGAAAATATAGATTTGGGTTATTTCATTCTAGAATATGGGTTTAAAAGATAGAATATGGATTTTGCCATTTAAGCCACAGACATTATTCAAGGAGAGAGACATTTACTCAGCAGTCTTTTTATGGTATCAGTACACATGAGAATAACATCAAATATTAAATTAACTTACAAAGAAGTCTTAGTGGCAATTTCAGATTCATACTCAAAGATTGTGTGGCTTCAGATCGTATTCTAAAATCATGGATATATGGAAAGTGAAAAGTGATGGAAAGTAAAGAAGGATGTCAATTGTAGGTGAGCATGTGAAAGATAGATTTTGCTCACTTGGCAATTTTATCACAGGTCAAGTCAATTTTTAAGGGATACAAGGCTTAAAAATAGTTTTGGTCTTTGGTACTGTGGAATGAAGAGTTCATATTTACTTTTAGCCATTGAGAAATGTGCATGCTAGGCTCATAATAATATATTTTTCCTTAATGAATAATTACATTGAAGCAACTTGGAGAGGAGAATAGAAGGTAATATTTTAAATTGATTTTCCTTTTTTTTTTTTTTTTTTTTTTGCAGTTTTTGACTGGGACCAGGTTTGAACCCACCACCTCTGGTATATGGGGCCAGCGCCCTACTCCTTTGAGCCACAGGCACTGCCCCAATTGATTTTCTTTTTGACAGAGGTACACCAGAAGATTCTCTTTTTCTTAGCTTATTAAATCAATTAACTTGGTTTTAAATACGGATCAAAATTGTTTTCACATAGTAAATGAGAAAATATCATGAATGTTACATTAATCAGGTGGATAAAAATATCTCCGATTGTATGGGAAGCCCGCACACTGTACTCCAAGCCTGAATCATTGTACACAGTTATAACTCAATAAAAAATAATGAAAAAATAAAATAAAATAAAAAAAAATAAAAAATGGAAAAAATAAAAAAGATTTCAGTTTTAAATCCAGATCTACGTTGAAACTACTGGATGAACTGCATACTTAATCACTGGCTGGAGAAATGCTACCATAAATTGATCACACTATAATGGGATAGGCCTAAATTTATCAAAACTAGGGGAAGGGATAGCCCTAAAGAATAAACTTTAAGGTATAAAGAGAAGAAAAATAAGGTCCCCTTATGATCACATAGTAAGATTAGTGCTTGCTTAAGAATTAAAAGTATTCCCCAGCATCTGGTATTGTCCAAATATTTTTACATATAACATGAATTCTTTATATGTGTGTGTGCACGTGTGTGTGCTTATCCTCACAACTTCGGTCCACATTGTATTAATCCTGCCACTCTATAGTAGATGAGAAAAGTCAGACTTAGAAGTATTGCATAATTTTCCTAGTTCTAGGATTGCCAGATTTATCAGGTAAAAATACAAGATAAGTAGCAAAATTTGAATTTCTTTTCTACCTGACTTTTTTAGTATAAGTATATTCCATGTAATATTTGAGACATTCTTACACTAAAAATTTTCCACTGGTTATTGGAAATTCAAATTGATTACCCATACTTTATGTGGCAACCTACCCTAGATCACACAGCTACTTAATGATGGTCCCCTAATTTGAAATCAGATTGATAGGATCCATAGACTTTTTTGTCACCATAGCTCTATAATCTCTTTTGTAGAAAAAAAAATGTTCATTTAATTGTTTCTTCACACAGTTAAGTCTCAGAGTCTTCCCCTGAAACTTTTGGCTTGATGTCTTTCCTACACCACATGCTAAAATTCACTGCTAATGTCTTTCTATATGGATCCTATGGATCTGATAGAATGATTCATTCCAAGACATGAGTATGTGGTAACCTTGGTTTCTGTGGTTGTGATTATAATTTCTCCTAAGTTAAGAGCTTCCAAATAACTTTGGCATCTCTTCTAACTCAAAACTTTGTTTACTAATGCTTATACCATTTGCATTTACCATATTCTCAATAACTGTCAATCACATATTTTAGGCCAGTGGTTTTTCAAGGTACTTTTACTGAAAGGGCTTTCATTCAAAGAGAAAACATATTGTTTGTAAAAACAAAACAAAAAAAAAATCTACTTCAGGCAAGACAAAACTCCATAAAATATATTTCATGCATCCTATTTCACATGTTTGGAATAAAAAATAAAGACATGTGATACTACTAACTTGTTCCACTGGTATTAATTGTGCAGTACTCTCTTCTAGGTTGATATTATCAAGGTAAATTAAAAGATAATCAATTAGGAAAATAGTATATTCAGAGTTCTAGGAAGCTAAATCAAAGGTTTTATTTGGAAATTTTATTTAATTTTCTGAGGAACTTAAAAATAGCTTATAATAGAGAATTTTTTAAACAAAATAAACTATGTGTTTTAAGAAATTTCCATCCAAAGAGAAAACAAAGTAGATTAAATTCATACAGAAACAAATATAAGCATATATCATATAAGCATAAAATACTCTTTCTATGTACAAATGCCTCCCCAAAATAATTCAATTTTCATAAATTGAAATATAAAAAAATGCATAAAATAAAATGCATAAATATAAAAAAATTAAAAGTTAGGAAAAAAAACTAGTTGCATTCATATACAAAAGTGCTATGTATTTTTAAAGGGTAAAGAAGTAATAAGGAATGAAATTCCTGAGGTGCCTTTGTACATAGAATACATGTAGCTATCTGGAATGATTTCAGGGAAGTAGTAAACCTGGAAATAAACTTTCAAAGTAGAGAAAATTATGGACTAGGAAGTTATAATGGCCATGCAATTTATTTGAAGTTAGAGAAAGCAAGTGATGATAGCTAATATGTTTATAATGATTAGAGAAAAGGTGTTTGAGAGATAATATGTTACATGAATTATGGAAGAAAAAATTACATATTTCTTGAAGAAAAGGCTAAAGACCCCTGGAAAGATGAAAAAAATGTTTTATTTCCTTTGAGAAAACATTGATAAAAAGAAATTAATGTAAATGGTGCATTTTACAAGGGTACATGTCAAATCTACTAATTGTAGAGTATAAATGTCTTAACACAATAATTAAGAAAGTACAGTGAAGGCCATATAAACCAGCTCATTGTAAGTATTTAAAATTGTATATAAACCAGCACATTGTACCCAATAAATGCATCATTGTACACAGCTATGATTTAATAAAATAAATAAATAAAAAGAAAAAACAAAAAAATGTAAATGTAAACTGAAAATAAATTTAGCTTAGATAGTACAAAGCAGTGGTATGCTAAGCTGTCTATTCAGTACAAAACAACCGATTACCTAAATGTTGGTTTTTTAAAGTGATGGTACTTGGAAAATTTACACTGAGTATATTAGCCAAAGTTGCAAGTCAAGATTTTGTTTGTTTTTCTAGAGAGCAGATTTATAATCATACTCCAAAAAAATAATAATAATTGTTAGTTAAAATTAGTTTCCAAATAAGATTATGGAACATATGTTTGGGAATGTGTTTTAAGAAAGAGTACCATAATTGTAATCTTCTTAAATTGTTTATTGTATTATTTACTAGGTAAAAAGACAAAACACAGTTCTCTCAGTAAAACTGCACCTGTCCTTCTTCCCTCTAAAGGGAACATTTTCTGAATTTTCTTGATTGATCTTTTAGTATAACATTAGAAGACTATTTTTTATTTAACAGTTTAAAGATCAGAAACAAAGCTGATATGTATATAATGAAGAGGAAACTTTCAAATGAAATAAACCATGCAACAGTAGTAAAGGGGAACAAACCTATGTCAAAAAGATGTCTTCTAATTAAAAAAAAATCATCATTTTCCTTTTGTAACATATTTAAATGTTAATTTATGTGAAAACATAGAGGCTAAAAATTTACATCTGTGGCTCGGCGCCTGTGGCTCAGCGGGTTAAGGCGCCAGCCACGTACACCTGAGCTGGCAGGTTCGAATCCAGCCCGGCCCGCCAAACAACAATGCTGCAACCAAAAAATAAATAAATAAATAAATAATGGCCGGGCATTGTGGCGGGCACCTGTAGTCCCAGCTACTTGGGAGACAGAGGCAGGAGACTCGTTTGAGCCCAGGAATTGGAGGTTGCTGTGAGCTGTGATGCCATGGCACTCTATCCAGGGTGACAGCTTGAGGCTCTGTCTCAAAAAAAAAAAAAAAATTCACATTTGTTTTCCCCAGTTCTTTGAATGTTCATCATGTAACTTTATTTTATTAGAGTAGGAAGAACAGAGCAAAGAAATTACATGGTGTCTGGACTTTAAAATATATTTTAAATTGTATACCTGAATGCCAGAGAAAAGTAAAAATGTAGAGTATAAAATGGCTTGTCACAGATAAAGCATTTGTTCAGTGCTGCTCCTCTGGATTCACTTGCTTGAATAAATATCCCGAGTGAATATACCACATAAAGGAAAATATTGCATTCACTAAAATAAATACGTGTTCAAATGTGCACAGCTACAGATAGCTACAGCTCTCAGAGAAATAAATAAGGCTCAGTCTAGAATGAATATAAGACATCGAAGGAAGCATAAAACAGTTTTACAGAACATGATAAAATGAATACTGCACCATTTACAACTGATTGACAGGTAATGAACTATAAAATCTATATTGAAATGAAAATGACACAGAGAAAGAATAGCACATGGCCTTATTCCTACAGTCTTAGGGTTGAAAACGGGAAATTTTCTAAACCAGCAGCTCACAAAAATTAAGCAAATTAAAAACTGATGAAAAAAAATCTATGTGCTATGATTGAATTAGCCAGTAGCTGAGAAAGACAAGTGCAATGCATTTAACTTTGAGGTGTCAGAATAATATTCTTACTTGTATCAGATTGAGTTAACAGTTAAAGATGAGATGTTTCCCAAATACGTGTATGTTTACCTACACATTCTTAGGTTTCCAGATAATTTTTCATCTACCAGAGTACTTCGCATATGCTATAGATTTACAGCTGGTGTCTTACCCTATCTGTACATCCACGTAGAACTCCTAATGCTGGTTTACAGTTTATCACTGTTAGTCATAACTAACAAACATTTAATTGTTAGTTTTGATAAAATTGTTCTGCATTAAATTTGATCTGTCTCCCTCACAAGAAGGATGCCTTTATAATCTACTTTAACTCCATTTCTTTTTTCTTCACTTAAAGGATCTGACAAAAACAAAAGATGTAGGGCTCCCTTGGGTAAGTTCTTAAGACTGCCCTAAATGCACTGAATCTTAACATTAAAAAATAAAGAAACTGGCTGGGCGTGGTGGCGCATGTCTGTAATCCCAGCGCTGTGGGAGGCCGAGGAGGGTGGATTTCCAGTGCTCACGGTTGGAAACCAGCATGAGTGAGCCAGAGAAAAGACCCCATCTCTACCACCAGGAAAGAACACGGCTGGGCATTGTGG